>WNGS01000984.1:0-15321 GCA_020271785.1 Procambarus virginalis | reverse complement strand
TGTTGGTCAACAGTGTGGTACTGGGTGTTGGTCAACAGTGTGGTACTGGGTGTTGGTCCACAGTGTGGTACTGGGTGTTGGTCAACAGTGTGGTACTGGGTGTTGGTCAACAGTGTGTACTGGGTGTTGGTCCACAGTGTGGTACTGGGTGTTGGTCAACAGTGTGGTACTGGGTGTTGGTCCACAGTGTGTTACTGGGTGTTGGTCCACAGTTGGTACTGGGTGTTGGTCAACAGTGTGGTACTGGGTGTTGGTCAACAGTGTGTACTGGGTGTTGGTCCACAGTCCGTACTGGGTGTTGGTCCACAGTGTGGTACTGGGTGTTGGTCCACAGTCCAGTACTGGGTGTTGTCACAGTGTGTTACTGGGTGTTGGTCCACAGTGTGGTACTGGGTGTTGGTCCACAGTGTGGTACTGGGTGTTGGTCCACAGTGTGGTACTGGGTGTTGGTCCACAGTCCAGTACTGGGTGTTGGTCCACAGTGTGGTACTGGGTGTTGGTCCACAGTCCAGTACTGGGTGTTGGTCCACAGTGTGGTACTGGGTGTTGGGCCACAGTGTGGTACTGGGTGTTGGTCCACAGTGTGGTACTGGGTGTTGGTCCACAGTGTGGTACTGGGTGTTGGTCCACAGTCCAGTACTGGGTGTTGGTCCACAGTCCAGTACTGGGTGTTGGTCCACAGTCCAGTACTGGGTGTTGGTCCACAGTCCAGTACTGGGTGTTGGTCCACAGTCCAGTACTGGGTGTTGGTCCACAGTGTAGTACTGGGTGTTGGTCAACAGTTTGGTACTGGGTGTTGGTCAACAGTGTGGTACTGGGTGTTGGTCCACAGTGTGGTACTGGGTGTTGGTCAACAGTATGGTACTGGGTGTTGGTCAACAGTATGGTACTAGGTGTTGGTCAACAGTCCAGTACTGGGTGTTGGTCAACAGTCCAGTACTGGGTGTTGGTCAACAGTCCAGTACTGGTGTTGGTCAACAGTCCAGTACTGGGTGTTGGTCAACAGTCCAGTACTGGGTGTTGGTCAACAGTATGGTACTGGGTGTTGGTCAACAGTGTGGTACTGGGTGTTGGTCAACAGTCCAGTACTGGGTGTTGGTCAACAGTGTGGTACTGGGTGTTGGTCAACAGTCCAGTACTGGGTGTTGGTCAACAGTGTGGTACTGGGTGTTGGTCAACAGTGTGGTACTGGGTGTTGGTCAACAGTCCAGTACTGGGTGTTGGTCAACAGTCCAGTACTGGGTGTTGGTCAACAGTCCAGTACTGGGTGTTGGTCAACAGTCCAGTACTGGGTGTTGGTCAACAGTCCAGTACTGGGTGTTGGTCAACAGTCCAGTACTGGGTGTTGGTCAACAGTCCAGTACTGGGTGTTGGTCAACAGTCCAGTACTGGGTGTTGGTCAATAGTCTGGTACTGGGTGTTGGTCAACAGTGTGGTACTGGGTGTTGGTCAACAGTGTGGTACTGGGTGTTGGTCAACAGTGTGGTACTGGGTGTTGGTCAACAGTCCAGTACTGGGTGTTGGTCAACAGTGTGGTACTGGTTGTTGGTCAACAGTGTGGTACTGGGTGTTGGTCAACAGTGTGGTACTGGGTGTTGGTCCACAGTGTGGTACTGGGTGTTGGTCAACAGTGTGGTACTGGGTGTTAGTCAACAGTGTGGTACTGGGTGTTGGTCAACAGTGTGGTACTGGGTGTTGGTCAACAGTGTGGTACTGGGTGTTGGTCAACAGTGTGGTACTGGGTGTTGGTCAACAGTCCAGTACTAGGTGTTGGTCAACAGTCCAGTATTGGGTGTTGGCCAACAGTCTGGTATTGGGTGTTGGTCAACAGTGTGGTACTGGGTGTTGGTCAACAGTCCAGTACTGGGTGTTGGTCAACAGTCCAGTATTGGGTGTTGGTCAACAGTCTGGTACTGGGTGTTGGTCAACAGTGTGGTACTGGGTGTTGGTCCACAGTGTGGTACTGGGTGTTGGTCAACAGTCCAGTACTGGGTGTTGGTCCACAGTGTGTTATTGGGTGTTGGTCAACAGTGTGGTACTGGGTGTTGGTGAACAGTCCAGTACTGGGTGTTGGTCCAATGTGTGGTACTGGGTGTTGGTCAACAGTGTGGTACTGGGTGTTGGTCAACAGTGTGGTACTGGGTGTTGGTCAACAGTGTGTTACTGGGTGTTGGTCAACAGGCCAGTACTGGGTGTTGGTCAACAGTGTGGTACTGGGTGTTGGTCAACAGTCCAGTACTGGGTGTTGGTCCACAGTGTGGTACTGGGTGTTGGTCAACAGTGTGGTACTGGGTGTTGGTCAACAGTGTGTTACTGGGTGTTGGTCAACAGTCCAGTACTGAGTGTTGGTCAACAGTGTGGTACTGGGTGTTGGTCAACAGTCCAGTACTGGGTGTTGGTCAACAGTCCAGTATTGGGTGTTGGTCAACAGTCTGGTACTGGGTGTTGGTCAACAGTCCAGTACTGGGTGTTGGTCAACAGTCCAGTACTGGGTGTTGGTCAACAGTGTGGTACTGGGTGTTGGTCCACAGTGTGTTACTGGGTGTTGGTCAACAGTCCAGTACTGGGTGTTGGTCAACAGTCCAATATTGGGTGTTGGTCAACAGTCTGGTACTGGGTGTTGGTCAACAGTCCAGTACTGGGTGTTGGTCCACAGTGTGTTACTGGGTGTTGGTCAACAGTGTGGTACTGGGTGTTGGTCAACAGTCTGGTACTGGGTGTTGGTCCACAGTGTGGTACTGGGTGTTGGTCAACAGTGTGGTACTGGGTGTTGGTCAACAGTGTGGTACTGGGTGTTGGTCAACAGTGTGGTACTGGGTGTTGGTCAACAGTGTGGTACTGGGTATTGGTCAACAGTGTGGTACTGGGTGTTGGTCAACAGTCTGGTACTGGGTGTTGGTCAACAGTATGGTACTGGGTGTTGGTCAACAGTCCAGTACTGGGTGTTGGTCAACAGTCCAGTACTGGGTGTTGGTCAACAGTGTGGTACTGGGTGTTGGTCAACAGTGTGGTACTGGGTGTTGGTCAACAGTCTGGTACTGGGTGTTGGTCAACAGTGTGGAACTGGGTGTTGGTCAACAGTCCAGTACTGGGTGTTGGTCAACAGTGTGGTTCTGGGTGTTGGTCAACAGTGTGGTACTGGGTGTTGGTCAACAGTGTGGTACTGGGTGTTGGTCAACAGTGTGGTACTGGGTGTTGGTCCACAGTGTGGTACTGGGTGTTGGTCAACAGTGTGGTACTGGGTGTTGGTCCACAGTGTGGTACTGGGTGTTGGTCCACAGTGTGGTACTGGGTGTTGGTCCACAGTGTGGTACTGGGTGTTGGTCCACAGTGTGGTACTGGGTGTTGGTCAACAGTCTGGTACTGGGTGTTGGTCAACAGTCCAGTATTGGGTGTTGGTCAACAGTGTGGTACTGGGTGTTGGTCAACAGTGTGGTACTGGGTGTTGGTCAACAGTCTGGTACTGGGTGTTGGTCAACAGTCCAGTACTGGGTGTTGGTCAACAGTCTGGTACTGGGTGTTGGTCAACAGTGTGGTACTGGGTGTTGGTCAACAGTCCAGTACTGGTTGTTGGTCAACAGTCCAGTACTGGGTGTTGGTCAACAGTCCAGTACTGGGTGTTGGTCCACAGTGTGGTACTGGGTGTTGGTCAACAGTCCAGTACTGGGTGTTGGTCAACAGTCTGGTACTGGGTGTTGGTCAACAGTCTGGTACTGGGTGTTAAAAACACTTTTTCCATCTGCTGGCAACACAAAGGATCAGTCAAACTGTTACTTGTGAATGCTAATGTATGCAGAGTTGAAGCAAGCAGCAGTCTATCATTAGTATTGACTCCAATGAGCGCACCTCTGATGATGCGCTACTTCTAGACATTTTGACATCAACCAGCATCTTTGAAATGTTCCCGAATATCTGGGCATCAATGCACGTCTTGTAAATGTTCCGAGTGTCTTGTAAATGTTCCGGGTGTCTTACAAATGTTCCGGGCGCTTTACAAATGTTCCGGGCGCCTTACAAATGTTCCGGGCGCCTTACAAATGTTCCGGGCGCCTTACAAATGTTCCGGGCGCCTTACAAATGTTCCGGGCGCCTTACAAATGTTCCGGGCGCCTTACAAATGTTCCGGGCGTCTTACAAATGTTCCGGGCGTCTTACAAATGTTCCGGGCGTCTTACAAATGTTCCGGGCGTCTTACAAATGTTCCGGGCGTCTTACAAATGTTCCGGGCGTCTTACAAATGTTCCGGGTGTCTTACAAATGTTCCGGGTGTCTTACAAATGTTCCGGGTGTCTTACAAATGTTCCGGGCGTCTTACAAATGTTCCGGGTGTCTTACAAATGTTCCGGGCGTCTTACAAATGTTCCGGGCATCTTACAAATGTTCCGGGCGTCTTACAAATGTTCCGGGCGTCTTACAAATGTTCCGGGCGTCTTACAAATGGTTCGGTCGCCTTACAAATGTTCCGGGCGTCTTACAAATGTTCCGGGCGTCTTACAAATGTTCCGGGTGTCTTACAAATGTTCCGGGTGTCTTACAAATGTTCCGAGTGTCTTACAAATGTTCCGGGTGTCTTACAAATGTTCCGGGTGTCTTGCAAATGTTCCGGGCGCCTTACAAATGTTCAAAACGCCTTACAAATGTTCCGCGTACCTTACAAATGTTCCGGCCGCCTTACAAATGTTCCGCGTACCTTACAAATGTTCCGGGTGCCTTACAAATGTTCCGGGCGCCTTACAAATGTTCCGGGTGCTCTACAAATGCTCCGGGCGCTTCCAGAGGTTTGAACATAAGAAAATATTGATATATTATCCTTTAAGTCGCTCTCAGATGAGATGAGCATGTGGCGTGAGGAGCGAGCACCGACGCAGCGCACCCTGACACGGCTGTGTCGACACTGAAGATCTCCTCTAATGGATGGGAGATTTGTCCCGGCATCGCTAACCCCATTACAGCGCCACCGTGATGGGTGGCGCCTCAACACACTAAAAGCCTCTAAACTGATTCATAATGCGACTCTGCAGTTTTATAAAGAAAACGGGAGAGTGATAAGGAGATATCTTTTATTCTTAACAGCGAGAAAGTCGACGTTCAGTACCAGGGGGGGGGGACTTGTTTGTTTATTACTTGGACTCTTATGTGTATATCGACGTACGTGTCCTCCTGGTATTGACGTACGTGTCCTGGTATTGACGTACGGGTTCTCCTGGTATTGACGTACGTGTCCTGGTATTGACGTACGTGTCCTCCTGTTATTGACGTACGTGTCCTCCTGGTATTGACGTACGTGTCCTGGTATTGACGTACGTGGCCTCCTGGTATTGACGTACGTGTCCTTCTGGTATTGACGTACGTGGCCTCCTGGTATTGACGTACGTGGCCTCCTGGTATTGACGTACGTGTCCTCCTGGTATTGACGTACGTGTCCTGGTATTGACGTACGTGTCCTCCTGGTATTGACGTATGTGTCCTCCTGGTATTGACGTACGTGGCCTCCTGGTATTAACGTACGTGGCCTGGTATTGACGTACGTGGCCTCCTGGTATTGACGTACGTGTCCTCCTGGTATTGACGTACGTGTCCTGGTATTGACGTACGTGTCCTCCTGGTATTGACGTATGTGTCCTCCTGGTATTGACGTACGTGGCCTCCTGGTATTGACGTACGTGTCCTCCTGGTATTAACGTACGTGGCCTCCTGGTATTGACGTACGTGGCCTCCTGGTATTGACGTACGTGTCCTCCTGGTATTGACGTACGTGTCCTGGTATTGACGTACGTGTCCTCCTGGTATTGACGTACGTGTCCTGGTATTGACGTACGTGTCCTGGTATTGACGTACGTGTCCTCCTGGTATTGACGTATGTGTCCTCCTGGTATTGACGTACGTTGCCTCCTGGTATTGACGTACGTGGCCTCCTGGTATTGACGTACGTGGCCTGGTATTGACGTACGTGGCCTCCTGGTATTGACGTACGTGTCCTCCTGGTATCGACGTACGTGGCCTCCTGGTATTGACGTACGTGTCCTCCTGGTATTGACGTACGTGGCCTCCTGGTATTGACGTACGTGGCCTCCTGGTATTGACGTACGTGTCCTCCTGGTATTGACGTACGTGGCCTCCTGGTATTGACGTACGTGTCCTGGTATCGACGTACGTGGCCTCCTGGTATTGACGTACGTGTCCTCCTGGTATCGACGTACGTGGCCTCCTGGTATTGACGTACATGTCCTCCTGGTATTGACGTACGTGGCCTGGTATTGACGTACGTGGCCTCCTGGTATTGACGTACGTGGCCTCCTGGTATTGACGTACGTGTCCTGGTATTGACGTACGCGGCCTCCTGGTATTGACGTACTTATCCTCCTGTTATTGACGTACGTGGCCTCCTGGTATTGACGTACGTGGCCTCCTGGTATTGACGTACGTGGCCTCCTGGTATTGACGTACGTGGCCTCCTGGTATTGACGTACTTATCCTCCTGGTATTGACGCACGTGGCCTCCTGGTATTGACGTACGTGGCCTCCTGGTATTGACGCACGTGGCCTCCTGGTATTGACGTACGTGGCCTCCTGGTATTGACGTACGTGTCCTCCTGGTATTGACGTACGTGGCCTCCTGGTATTGACGTACGTGGCCTCCTGGTATTGACGCACGTGGCCTCCTGGTATTGACGTACGTGGCCTCCTGGTATTGACGCACGTGGCCTCCTGGTATTGACGTACGTGGCCTCCTGGTATTGACGTACGTGGCCTCCTGGTATTGACGTACGTGGCCTCCTGGTATTGACGTACGTGGCCTCCTGGTATTGACGTACGTGGCCTCCTGGTATTGACGTACGTGGCCTCCTGGTATTGACGTACGTGTCCTCCTGGTATTGACGTACGTGGCCTCCTGGTATTGACGTACGTGGCCTCCTGGTATTGACGCACGTGGCCTCCTGGTATTGACGTACGTGGCCTCCTGGTATTGACGCACGTGGCCTCCTGGTATTGACGTACGTGGCCTCCTGGTATTGACGTACGTGGCCTCCTGGTATTGACGTACGTGACTTCCTGGTATTGACGTACGTGGCCTCCTGGTCTTGACATACGTGGCCTCCTGGTATTGACGTACGTGTCCTGGTATTGACGTACGTGGCCTCCTGGTATTGACGTACGTGTCCTGGTATTGACGTACGTGGCCTCCTGGTATTGACGTACGTGTCCTGGTATTGACGTACGTGTCCTGGTATTGACGTACGTGTCCTGGTATTGACGTACGTGGCCTCCTGGTATTGGTGTTAGGAAGAGCGACAAAAAACTAGTATCCAAACAGGAGGTTAATGCGGTAGTTTTGAGCATCGCTCGAGAGATGGCGCCATAACTCAGTGACATATGAGCCGCCTCATAAGAGCCAGGACCCGGATTCACGAAGCAGTTACGCAAACACTTACGAACCTGTACATCTTTCCTCAATCTTTAACGGCTTTGGTTACAATTGTTAATCAGTTTACAAACATGAAAACTTGCCAATCAACTGTTGTTATTGCTATAAACAGCCTCCTGGTGCTTCGGAGCTCATTAGCTGTTTAATAATTGTAAACAAAGCCTCCAAAGATGGAGAAAAGATGTACAGGTTCGTAAGTGCTTGCGTAACTACTTCGTGAATCTGGCCTCAGGCCCAGGGGGGGCGGCGGGCTGACACACACGGAGCACAGCACCTTCCTGGTAATGGCCGTCTGTCTTCAGGGAGGCCAGATGTTTTTTATTTATTTTTTTTTATTTTGTAAGACGTCTCAGTCTTGTGTTGGTTCCGGTAATCAATGTTCCCACGGCCCCGGTCTCTTGCCAGTCCTCGTTGGTTTGCGGTCTGGTCAGCCTGCCTGTTAGACGTCGCTGTTCGCATACACTTAAAATTATTAATGTACTAGGAACGGTGGACACGAGAAGGAACAAAGCGTGAAGAATACAGCGAAAACAGAACATTTATACAACAGTAGCGGCAATATTGTATTCTTCAACGATAATACAGCATACAGTACTTTTGAAAGTGATGGGAATAAAATCCATGTCTTCCTCTATTTTATCTTTGATAAATAATAAATATCAGTCAAGAAAAGTTACAATAGGCCCACACTGCTCTGGGAGAAGTGCGAGTTTAAAAAATTGGCGGCCATGTTGCTTACATACCAACAGCCTGCGTGATCACACAGTTGACGGTGGATCAAACTACATACAAAATTAAACCGGAGGGGATAGGGCTCTTGTGAACCAAGGAAACTATCCCTAGGGGGGGGGGGATGAAACAAGAGGTATGGTAATCATCGGGAGACAACGGCGAACCAGCACTTCTATGTAGCACTGGCAAGGGATATAGGACAGACTAAGTGGTGGGATGCGGGGACAAAGAGCTGTACATGAGGGCAGGACAAGAGCTGTGACACAGAATTAACGAAGCACCTTAAGGAAAAGGCTTAGCGTGAGGAGGATGTGAACGAGAGAGAACTTCAGAGGTCTATCGGCCGATAGACCAGCTGGTCGACAAGCAACAAGCGGTCGATGATACAGCCAATTTAGGACCCGCAGAGCTGGCTGTGGAGCCGCAGCGCTGGCTGTGGCGCCGCAGAGCTGGCTGTGGCGCCACAGAGCTGGCTGTGGCGCCACAGAGCTGGCTGAGGCGCCACAGAGCTGGTTGAGGCGCCGCAGAGCTGGCTGAGGCGCCGCAGAGCTGGCTGTGGCGTCGCAGCGCTGGCTGAGGCGCCACAGAGCTGGCTGAGGCGCCGCAGAGCTGGCTGAGGCGCCGCAGAGTTGGCTGTAGCGCCGCAGGGCTGGCTGTGGCGCCTCAGAGCTGGCTGTGGCGCCGCAGGGCTGGCTGAGGCGCCGCAGAGCTGGCTGTGGCGCCGCAGGGCTGGCTGAGGCGCCGCAGAGCTGGCTGTGGCGCCGCAGTGCTGGCTGTGGCGCCGCAGAGCTGGCTGTGGCGCCGCAGAGCTGGCTGTGGAGCCACAGGGCTGGCTGAGGCGCCGCAGAGCTGGCTGTGGCGCCGCAGAGCTGGCTGAGGCGCCGCAGAGATGGCTGAGGCGCCGCAGAGATGGCTGAGGCGCCGCAGAGCTGGCTGTGGCGCCGCAGAGCTGGCTGTGGCGCCGCAGAGCTGGCTGAGGCGCCGCAGAGCTGGCTGTGGCGCCGCAGAGCTGGCTGTGGCGCCGCAGAGCTGGCTGAGGCGCCGCAGAGCTGGCTGAGGCGCCGCAGGGCTGGCTGAGGCGCCGCAGGGCTGGCTGAGGCGCCGCAGAGCTGGCTGAGGCGCCGCAGAGCTGGCTGAGGCGCCGCAGAGCTGGCTGAGGCGCCGCAGAGCTGGCTGAGGCGCCGCAGAGCTGGCTGAGGCGCCGCAGAGCTGGCTGAGGCGCCGCAGAGCTGGCTGAGGCGCCGCAGAGCTCGCTGAGGCGCCGCAGAGCTCGCTGAGGCGCCGCAGAGCTGGCTGAGGCGCCGCAGAGCTGGCTGAGGCGCCGCAGAGCTGGCTGAGGCGCCGCAGAGCTGGCTGTGGAGCCACAGGGCTGGCTGAGGCGCCGCAGAGCTGGCTGAGGCGCCGCAGAGCTGGCTGAGGCGCCGCAGAGCTGGCTGAGGCGCCGCAGAGCTGGCTGAGGCGCCGCAGAGCTGGCTGTGGAGCCACAGAGCTGGCTGTGGAGCCACAGGGCTGGCTGTGGCGCCGCAGCGCTGGCTGTGGAGCCACAGGGCTGGCTGTGGCGCCTCAGAGCTGGCTGTGGCGCCGCAGAGCTGGCTGTGGAGCCACAGGGCTGGCTGTGGCGCCGCAGAGCTGGCTGTGGCGCCGCAGCGCTGGCTGTGGAACCACAGACACAGACCACAGGAGCCACAGAGCTGGCTGTAGAGCCACAGGGCTGGCTGTGGCGCCGCAGCGCTGGCTGTGGAGCCACAGAGCTGGCTGTGGCGCCACAGAGCTGGCTGTGGAGCCACAGACACAGACCACAGGAGCCACAGAGCTGGCTGTGGAGCCACAGACCACAGAGCTGGCTGTGGAGCCACAGACCACAGAGCTGGCTGTGGCGCCACAGACCACAGGAGCCACAGAGCCAGGATGGAACTAACTCTCACCCAAATAAAAAGTTAGAGACCATCTGTGGGAAGCTGGCGGGCGTGCGCGCGCGCCTGTCTATAAACTAACTTTTCCAGCATAACCCCGTGAGGATGATGAGGTGCAAACTGAGGCAAGTTATAATGAGGAGGTGCTGGAGCCACTCATAATGAGGCGAGGTGCTGTAGCCACTCATAATGAGGCGAGGTGCTGGAGCCACTCATAATGAGGCGAGGTGCTGGAACCACTCATAATGAGGCGAGGTGCTGGAGCCACTCATAATGAGGCGAGGTGCTGGAACCACTCATAATGAGGCGAGGTGCTGGAGCCACTCATAATGAGGCGAGGTGCTGGACCACTCACAGAGCAATTAATGAACCTCATCATCTTTCAACATCCATAACGTCTGTGTTCATCATCTCGTGAACACTTCACGAGGCGGGAAGCACTACGAGGTTGTTAATAACATCAACAACCTTGAGTTGTAAAATTTCCATGCTCATGAACGGCTTAATAAATGTAAACAAAGCCGCCATGCTTGTTGAAAGATGTAGAGGTTTCGTAGCGGATGTGTAACGTCGTGAACAGTTCTGCCCCTGGCGGGTGTGGAGTCCACCTTCGTTTTCTATATGAGGTCATTGAGGGAAAGTTTCCAGGGGACACCTGTGTAGATCAGCTTAAGGGGTAACTCTGGTCTATTGCCAAAACGCTTCTGGGACAAATGAGGTCGTCTTGACTAATTCTGGGTCCCGGGAACGACATTGATGTTTACATATGTGGCATTCTTCCAAGAAAGAGCGTTGGGAATGAATGGTTGTCCAGGGCACTTGGTGTCAATTGCCGGCTGGAAACATATTGCAAATCAAATGCAATATCTTTCATAGATAACTGGGAATGCTTCTATGGAAGAAATGAAATGTATGCTCGTGATGGAGTGCATCTATCGAGGGCTGGGGTTGTTGCTGTTGCGAACTCGTTGGAAGAAGTGGTTAGAGGTGTTGGGTTTAAACTGTTAGTAGATAGTGGTATGGGAATTGATTTGGAGGAAGGAGGTATTAAAAGTATGTGTTTGTTGGAGAAACAAATTGGCAAAATGATCAGGGAAAGAGAAGGCCTCAAAATAACAATTCACTAGGGTATATTACACTAACAGTAGAAGTCTGAGAAATAAAATTAACGAATTAAATGCTCTTGTCTGCACAGAAAAAATAGATATTATTGCACTTACCGAAACGTGGATGAATGTAGAAAATAGAGAACTATTAGCTGAATATCAAATAAATGGATTTAACTATTTCACACAGATATATTAGACGAGGAGGGGGTAGCCATATATGTTAGGGACAATTTGAAATGTAGTCTCAAAGAGGGAATCAAAACTGAGCCACACACACAAACTATTTGGATAGAATTAAACGAAAAAGCAAATAATATTATATAGGAGTTATATATAGGCCACCAAATTTAGACAGAATGGAAGCAAAGCATCTATGGGATGAAATATCTAGAGCATCTAGATCTAACAGTATTTATGTCATGGGTGACTTTAATTTTAGTGGAATAAATTGGGTGAACAAACAGGAAATTATGAAGCAGAAGATTTTATAGAATTAATTGACGATTGCTTTCTTACACAACATATTACGGAACCAACACGGGAAAATAATATTTTAGATTTAGTGTTAACTAACAGGGAAACACAAATTAAGGACATGGAAATAGGGAGTGAGCTAGGGAACAGTGATCATAAAGATATCAGATTTAGCATAGAATGAAATAGATCTGTAGGAGAAAATTCTGTTAAAGTGCCCGATTTTCGAAAAGCTGATTTCAATATCCTAAGAAATTTTTGGGTCAAATAGATTGGAATGTCTTGGAGATGGGGTGTGGACTAGACGTGAACCCAGCGATAGGTGACGTAAAAGGGATTTCGATGTGGATTCAAAATATAACCTATTAAAATATTCTAAGCAAAGCCAGGAACGTAGTATACCATATAAATTAAATAGATCGAATACTAATGATCCAAAGTGGATAACAAAGGATCTGAAGAACCTTATAAGTAAAAAGAGAGCGTGGTACAAAAGGATTAAGAATGGGGAAGTTAGTTTAGAACAGGAATTCGTACAACTGGTTAGAAATGCTAAAAAAGAGATAAGGAAAACAAAAAGAAACTATGAAGTTCGTATAGCAGGGCAAGCGAAGACAAATCCTAAAGGGTTTTTTCAGTTATATCGAACTAAGACTAGGGAAAGGATAGGTCCATAAAAACTGAGACAGGTCAAATAACGGATAGTGATGAAGAGCTGAGCAGTATTTTTAATAANGGTGTTGGTCAACAGTCTGGTACTGGGTGTTGGTCAACAGTCTGGTACTGGGTGTTGGTCCAACAGTCCTACTGGGTGTTGGTCACAGTCTGGTACTGGGTGTTGGTCAACAGTCTGGTACTGGGGTTGGTCAACAGTCCAGTACTGGTGTTGGTCAACAGTCTGGTACTGGGTGTTGGTCAACAGTCTGGTACTGGGTGTTGGTCAACAGTCTGGTACTGGGTGTTGGTCAACAGTCTGGTACTGGGTGTTGGTCAACAGTCTGGTACTGGGTGTTGGTCAACAGTCTGGTACTGGGTGTTGGTCACAGTCCAGTACTGGGTGTTGGTCAACAGTCTGGTACTGGGTGTTGGTCAACAGTCTGGTACTGGGTGTTGGTCAACAGTCTGGTACTGGGTGTTGGTCAACAGTCCAGTACTGGGTGTTGGTCAACAGTCTGGTACTGGTGTGTTGTCAACAGTCTGGTACTGGGTGTTGGTCAACAGTCTGGTACTGGGTGTTGGTCAACAGTCAGTACTGGGTGTTGGTCAACAGTCTTACTGGGTGTTGGTCACAGTCCAGTACTGGGTGTTGGTCAACAGTCTGGTACTGGGTGTTGGTCAACAGTGGTACTGGGTGTTGGTCAACAGTCCGTACTGGGTGTTGGTCACAGTGTGGTACTGGGTGTTGGTCAACAGTCCATACTGGGTGTTGGTCAACAGTGTGGTACTGGGTGTTGGTCACAGTCCGTACTGGGTGTTGGTCAACAGTGGTACTGGGTGTTGGTCAACAGTGTGGTACTGGGTGTTGGTCAACAGTCTGGTACTGGTGTTGGTCAACAGTCCATTACTGGGTGTTGGTCAACAGTCCAGTACTGGGTGTTGGTCAACAGTCCATACTGGGTGTTGGTCAACAGTCTGGTACTGGGTGTTGTCAACAGTCCAGTACTGGGTGTTGGTCAACAGTCCGGTACTGGGTGTTGGTCAACAGTCCGGTACTGGGTGTTGGTCAACAGTCCAGTACTGGGTGTTGGTCAACAGTCTGGTACTGGGTGTTGGTCAACAGTCTGGTACTGGGTGTTGGTCAACAGTCCAGTACTGGGTGTTGGTCAACAGTCTGTACTGGTGTTGGTCAACAGTCCATACTGGGTGTTGGTCAACAGTGTGGTACTGGGTGTTGGTCAACAGTCTGGTACTGGGTGTCGGTCAACAGTCCAATACTGGGTGTTGGTCAACAGTCTGGTACTGGGTGTTGGTCAACAGTCTGGTACTGGGTGTTGGTCAACAGTCTGGTACTGGGTGTTGGTCAACAGTCTGGTACTGGGTGTTGGTCAACAGTCCAATACTGGTGTTGGTCAACAGTGTGGTACTGGGTGTTGGTCAACAGTCTGGTACTGGGTGTTGGTCAACAGTCCATACTGGGTGTTGGTCAACAGTCTGGTACTGGGTGTTGGTCAACAGTCTGTACTGGTGTTGGTCACAGTGTGGTACTGGGTTTGGTCAACATGTGGTACTGGGTGTTGGTCAACAGTGTGTACTGGGTGTTGGTCAACAGTCTGGTACTGGTGTTGGTCAACAGTGTGGTACTGGGTGTTGGTCAACAGTGTGGTACTGGTGTGTTGGTCAACAGTCTGGTACTGGTGTTGGTCAACAGTCCTGTACTGGGTGTTGGTCAACAGTCCAGTACTGGGTGTTGGTCAACAGTCCAGTACTGGGTGTTTGTCAACAGTGTGGTACTGGGTGTTGGTCAACAGTCTGGTACTGGGTGTTGGTCAACAGTCCTGTACTGGGTGTTGGTCAACAGTCTGGTACTGGGTGTTGGTCAACAGTCTGGTACTGGTGTTGGTCAACAGTCCAGTACTGGGTGTTGGTCAACAGTCTGGTACTGGTGTTGGTCAACAGTCTGGTACTGGGTGTTGGTCAACAGTCCAGTACTGGGTGTTGGTCAACAGTCCAGTACTGGGTGTTGGTCAACAGTCCAGTACTGGGTGTTGGTCAACAGTCCAGTACTGGGTGTTGGTCAACAGTCCAGTACTGGGTGTTGGTCAACAGTGTGGTACTGGGTGTTGGTCAACAGTGTGGTACTGGGTGTTGGTCAACAGTGTCGGTACTGGGTGTTGGTCAACAGTCCAGTACTGGGTGTTGGTCAACAGTCTGGTAACTGGGTGTTGGTCAACAGTCCAGTACTGGGTGTTGGTCAACAGTGTGGTACTGGGTGTTGGTCAACAGTCCATACTGGGTGTTGTTCAACAGTGTGGTACTGGGTGTTGGTCAACAGTCTGGTACTGGGTGTTGGTCAACAGTCTGGTACTGGGTGTTGGTCAACAGTCCAGTACTGGGTTTTGGTCAACAGTCCTACTGGGTGTTGGTCAACAGTCCAGTACTGGGTGTTGGTCAACAGTCCCTACTGGGTGTTGGTCAACAGTCTGGTACTGGTGTTGGTCAACAGTCTGGTACTGGGTGTTGGTCAACAGTCCGTACTGGGTGTTGGTCACAGTCCAGTACTGGGTGTTGGTCAACAGTCTGGTACTGGGTGTTGGTCAACAGTGTGGTACTGGGTGTTGGTCAACAGTCTGTACTGGTGTTGGTCAACAGTCCAGTATTGGGTGTTGGTCAACAGTCTGGTACTGGGTGTTGGTCAACAGTGTGGTACTGGGTGTTGGTCAACAGTGTGGTACTGGGTGTTGGTCAACAGTCCAGTATGGGTGTTGGTCAACAGTCTGGTACTGGGGTGTGGTCAACAGTGTGGTACTGGGTGTTGGTCCACAGTCTGGTACTGGGTGTTGGTCAACAGTCCATACTGGGTGTTGGTCCACAGTCTGTTACTGGTTGTTGGTCAACAGTCTGGTACTGTGTTTGGTCAACAGTCCAGTACTGGGTGTTGGTCAACAGTGTGGTACTGGGTGTTGGTCAACAGTGTGGTACTGGGTGTTGGTCAACAGTCTGGTACTGG
>WNGS01000983.1:0-15359 GCA_020271785.1 Procambarus virginalis | reverse complement strand
ATTAATAGCATTATATAGTCGATTTAATATTGAACACGTACACATAAGCGAACGTCCAAAACTGGTGTCCGAAATGGCAAAAAATTAGTGCTGTCAATGTAAGGAGTATCTTGTATCCATGTGGGAGAGTTGTTTCCTTCAAAAAGTATAACCGTGTGGCCTTATGTTTAAAGAAACAATTCCAAAGTACATTCTTTGATTAAAAAACATGAAAATAAATACAAGCGTTAATTGTAAATGACCAGTTATAAACAAAAATAAGAAGTAGGAAAAATGATATGTGGAACCCGACAAAAACATTGGAACGCTCAGGTGATGAGAGGGTAAACAACCGCCGCCATTTTAGCAGCGCCACAGCCGGGGATGTCCAGCATGAGCATTAAGGGAAAACCTTGACACAAACTGCACCTATCATAAAGAAGAAACACCACCATTGACCGCCAAGTGCTCACATCAAGTCTAACTCTAAGAAACAACGCTCAAGCCTTGACGCTTCTCCCAACATCCGGGGGAGAAAACCTTCACACAAACTGCACCTGTCATAAAGAAGATGAAGACTCACCAGTGTCCACAGTGTCCGAAGGTGTTCACCAGTCCTTCAGGTGTGAAGACTCACATGTTAGTGCATTCAGGTGACAAACCTCACGAGTGTCCAGAGTGTGGGAAGAGATTCAGTCAGCGTGGACATATGAAGACTCACATGTTAGTGCATTCAGGTGAAAAACCTCATGAGTGTCCAGAGTGTGGGAAGAGATTCACTCTCCGTGGAAATATGAAGAGACACCGGAAGGTGCATGCGGATGAGAGACCTTTTCAATGTGCCGAGTGTGGCAAAAAATTTAGAGAACGTGGAACTATAATACAGCACATGTTAGTGCATTCAGGTGAGAAACCTCATGAATGTCCAGAGTGTGGGAAGAGATTCAGTCAGCTTGGAAATATGAAGACTCACAGGATGGTGCATGTGGGTGAGAGACCTTTTCAATGTGCCGAGTGTGGTAAAAATTTAGTAAACGTGGAACTATAATAAGGCACATGTTAGTGCATTCAGGTGACAAACCTCATGAGTGTCCAGAGTGTGGGAAGAGATTCAGTCAGCTTGGACATATGAAGAGGCACAAGATGATACATGCAGATAATAGGCTAAACACTTTGAGTGTGGAAGATAATTAAGAGAATGTTGAAGGATAATGAGGCACATAATGGTATATTAACTTACCTTTAATCTAACAGTGTGCTATCACAATGTCAGTTGGATGTTCTTCAGAGGTAATTATATTTTGTTTGAGAAATACACTTCACAATGAAAGGTAAAGATATGAAGATATTTTATTATATTGTTCTTTTATGAAAGTTAGATGACCAAGCAAGAACTGGAGAAGCTGTCACTAGGAAAACTCAAAATTGCTTATAAGTACTGTATAGAAATATCTCTTTAATTTAGCAAAGGTAAAACAAAGCTTTAAATGTTTTTCTTCATATATATGTAAATAATGTGCTTACTTTTTTTGCTTCCTGTGGAAATTTATTTAAAATGTAATATACTCTGTAGCTAAGTTATGGACATTTTTGTTGTAATATTATTTAGCATTGGAGTTGGTGAAGAAGACAATCTGAGACGTACTTAAGGTGACACCATTTGATTGGTAGGAAATGTATATTAATCAAGGAATTTTCTCAGGAGATTCATATGCAAACTGATGTCCATTTTTTATTTTTTGTTTAGGCCTATTTATGAGTTCTATTCTTGATTATAAATATTTCACCGAAGAGTATATTGAAGGCTGATTGGCATTTATAGCTGTCAGTCAAGTTAATATGAAATTTAAATTTATATTACTCTAGAAATTTATCACTCTAAATTTACCAGAAATTTATTACTCTAGCCTAACTTTATCAGTTATGCTGTAATTGTCTGGGAATAATATTTTACCCGATTTACCTGAGGGCCACTAACCCGAGTGGCCTCGATGAGAACAGGAAGTCGTCGGCTTGTTGAAGGTTCCCTTCCCCCTCCCAGTTTGCCTTCATGATTTTTTCCAGGTATATTTTGAAATTCAGCACAGTTTTGGCAGTTATGGCTTTGGTGGGTCGGCAGTTCCATTGATCAATAACCCTGTGGGTGAAAAAGCCTGATTCAAAGTTATATTAGTCTGATTGGCAATTATATTATCCTGACTGTCAATTTATATAAAAAAATTATATCAAAGAGATATTTATGTTGTGGTGCTTGTGGGTTCTATTACGTCTATCAATGGAGAGTTTCAGATCAGGGTTAGCATTTAGGAACAAGGTTTTGTACTTGTAAATAGCACAAGAGAATGTGTAGAGCGAGTGTATATGTAGCATGTTCAGGGATTTAAACAGAGAGGTTGTGTGTTGTTTGAAGACAGTTTTATTGTTCTGATAGCAGATTTTCGTTGGGTGATGATGGGCTTGAGGTAGTTTGCAGTGGATGAATGAACCCCATGCATAGATACTGTATGTTGAGATACCACCCTAATTTACAAAAAAGCCTCTAGATTTTTAGCTCCAGCCATTGCATTGCTCTACAACAAATTATTTGAACTCTAAACCTTTCCTGATATTTTGAGAAAAAAAGCAAGAGTAACCTTAGTCCATAAAAGCAGCAATCTCACTGAAGTCAACAATTATAGACCAATATCAATTCTGCCGATTTTGTCTAAATTATTTTAAAGTTAATTTACACGCAGCCTTACTCCTATTTATACTTAGTTCTTCCCATAATGGCTTCAGGCCCAAAAAAGGACCAATCATGCCCAGTTAGTATGATTAATTTCATTTATGCAGCCCTTGGAAAACTTATTCATTTATTTGTTGACCTACATAAGACGTTTTGACACTGTAAACACATTAACTTTCTTAAATTGCAACATTACGGAGTAAGAGGTCACTCCCTCCAATACCTACAATCTTACCTCAGTGACAGGCTCCAGTATGTCTCTGTGAATGATTCCAATTTTCCCACTCTACCCATTAACACTGGTGTCTCACCGGGCAGTATTCTTCACCCTCTCGTCTTTTTCATCTCTCCCTCCCTTTCCAGCTCGTTGCCATCGTGAGGGGGCTTGGTTGGCGGATGCTAGAGTGTGATGCTCCATGGGACAGTGTCCTCTGTCCTTTTGAAGCCTTATGCTCCTGCTGCCTTCTTCACTAATTGTGCTGAATGCTTTTTCCTACTAAGTTTAATTTTTCCTTCCCAATTCTCCTTTTTAATTGCTATTTCCCAGCGACTTTTTGCTATTCTTGATCATTCTTTTAGATGTCGTCTTCTGTTTTGACACTGGGTGTTAGGTGAGGCACAGTCTCTCGCCCGTAAAACTGTGGTACCCGAAATTGTTGAGCAAAGGGACACTTTTATTGTCACTCTTTTCCTTCGTTGCTGAGCCCAATCTTGATGGACTGATGGTTCTTAAAGTGGTGATTGCAGGGCATATATCCACGATGCACCCCCCTGGGGGGGCCCACGTCTTATCGGGTGTCCTATCCTCTAATTGTGGCGCCATGGTGGGTATGGGGCTTGTTTGTTGATGAAATGATTACCTGTTCATTTACATGCTGATATCTGACACTTATTTTTAACTTCTCAGATGTGGGGTGGGAGACCAGGGCCCCGAGTCGGACTGTGATGGAAAGCCAGGCTCTGTAGCCCCCTGCTACTTTGGTCCCAGACCAAGCAGCTCCGGACTTTCCCTGCTTGATACCCGCTTGATGGTGTTTTGGGAGTTCTTCTAGTCCCCGAGGCCAGGCTTGACTTGAGAGCTTGGTCTACCAGGTCCCAACTACCCCTCTCTGCTCCCCTTCTACCTCTGTGGCAGGGTTGAGCCCCAAGCCCCCAGTGATGACCACCTCATCACATGGAGTGGCTTCATCTCTCATTGTAACAACTGCGCCTTTTACCCCCCTCTTACTGAGGGTGCTCGGTGCCGTCCTCTCTGCAGTCACACTCGCACAATTCCTTCCAGTTCTAATACCTTCCAAGCTTTGTTTGGTCCTGCTACATGGACTAAGTATTTTAATCTTGGTCATGTTAATTCTACTAGTCCTGATGATTTATTCATCCATAAACACCTAGTTGATACCTAGTTGATGGGGTTCTGGGAGTTCTTCTACTCCCCAAGCCCGGCCCGAGGCCAGGTTTGACTTGTGAGAGTTTGGTTCACTAGGCTGTTGCTTGCAGCAGCCCGCAGGCCCACATATTCACCGCAGCCCGGTTGGTCCGGCTATCGTTGGAGGAAACTATTTAGTTTCCTCTTGAAGATGTCTACGGTTGTTCCGGCAATATTTCTTATGCTCGCTGGGAGGATGTTGAACAACCATGGACCTCTGATGTTTATATAGTTCTCTCTAATTGTGCCTATGGCACCCCTGCTCTTCACTGGTTGTACAGTACTCTGCATTTTCTACCATATTGTTCACTCCAGTATGTTGTTATTTTACTGTGCAGATTTGGGACCTGGCCCTCCAGTATTTTCCCACTTGTATATTATTTGATATTTCTCCCATCGTCTTTCTAGTGAGTACATTCAGAGAGCTTTGAGACGATCCCAATAATTTAGATGCTTTATCTCGTTTATGTATCCCGTATATGTTTTCTGTACTCCCTCTATTTCAGCAATCTCTCCTGCTCTAAATGGGGAAGTGAGTACTGAGCAGTACTCAAGATGGGACAGCACAAGTGATTTGAAGAGTACAACCATTGTGATGGGATCCCTGGATTTGAAAGTTCTTGTAATCCGTCCTATCATTTTCTGGCTGCAGCAATATTTGCTTGGTTATGCTCCCTAAAATTTAGGTCATCAGACATCATTATTCCCAAATCCTTTACATGTTTCTTTCCTACTATGGGCAAATTTGATTGTGTTTTGTACCCTGTATTATGTTTAAGGTTCTCACTTTTACCGTATCTGAGTACCTGGAATTTATCGCTGTTAAACATCACGTTATTTTCTGTAGCCCAGTCGAAAACTTTATTAATATCTGCTTGTAGTTTTTCAATATCTTCAGCAGAGGTAATTTTCATGCTGATTTTTGTGTCATCTGCAAAGGATGATACGAAGCTGTGCCTTGTATTTGAGTCTATATCTGATATGAGAATAAGGAAAAGCCGTGGTGCAAGGACTGTACCTTGAGGTACTGCAGCTTTTAACTGCGCTTGGACTCAATTTTATATGGTTAACTGTTACTCTCTGTGTTCTGTTCGACAGAAAACTGAGTATCCAGCTTCCTACTTTACCAGTTATTCCCATTAACCTCATTTTGTGTGCTATCACTTCATGGTCACATTTATCGAATGCCTTTGCGAATCCGTGTAAACCACATCTGCACTCTGTTTTTCTTCTAATGCCTCAGTGATTTTGTCGTAATGGTCAAGTAGCTGTGAGAGGCATGATCTTCCTGCTCTAAATCCATGTTGGCCTGGATTGTGGAGGTCATTGGTCTCCATGAAACTAGTGACCTGACTCCTGATCACTCTCTCAAATACAGTAATTTTGTTATGTGGGACGTTAGTGCAACTGGTCTATAATTCTTTGCCAATGCTTGGCTACCTCCCTTGTGTGGAGGGGCTATGTCTGCTGCTTTAAGCGCATCTGGTATCTCCCCCGTGTCCAAGCTCTTCCTCCACACTATACTGAGTGCCTGTGCTACTGGCACTTTGAATTTCATTATAAATATTGAATTCCATGAGTCTGAACCCGGGGCTGAGTGCATGGGCATATTGTCAATTTCTCTTTCAAAATCTGCCACGCTCATGTTGATATCAGTTATATTTACAGAGGTTTTGATATCACGCATAAAGAAGTTGTCTGGATCTTCCACTTTCATGCTGTGTATGGAGGTGCTAAACATGTCCTCATTGCTTTTTTAGGATTTCACTAATTTCTTTGTCATCCTCAGTGTATGAACCCTCACTAGTACGAATAGGTCCAATACTGGCAGTGGTTTTTGCTTTTGATTTAGCATATGTGACGAAATATTTTGGGTTTTTCTTTATTTCTTGAATTGCTTTCTGTTTTAGTTGCCTTTCTTCAATCTGATATGAATGCTTCAGTCTCTATTCGATTTCTTCAATCTCCCTGTTTAAATTATTCCTTCTTTGTATGGAAAGTCATGTCTGCTTCAGCATTTCTGTTAACTTTTTTCTTCTTTTGTAATGACGTCTGTGTTCTAATTCTATGTTAGACCATGTGTAGGATTTTTATTACTTAAACATTTTCCCATTGAATGTTGTAAGTTCCCTGTTTGTTTTCTCCGAGTCTATCCTTTTATTATTATAATTTAATTTATTGAATAGCCCTTCTCGCTTGTTGTTTCTCTTGGGCTTACTACCGTTATTAATGTTAGTTTACACTTCAATGAGCTTGTGGTCCGAGTACGTAGTGTCCGAGACAGTAATGTTTCTGATTAGCTCATCGTTGTTCGTGAATATGAGGTCCAGCGTGTTCTCATTCCTAGTCGGTTCTGTAATCTGCTGACTGAGCGAGAATTTGTCACAGAATCTCAGTAGTTCTCTGACCTGTGATTGGTTATTTCCAGGTTGATTTCATGCTATAGTATTACTGTTTACTATTCTCCATTGTAAACTGGGTAGATTGAAGTCTCCAAGGAAGATAATATCTGGTACTGAGTTTGCTAGGTTATCAAGGCTATTTTCTATTTTGTGGATCTTCCCAGTGAATTCCTCAACTGTTGCATCTGGCAGTTTGTATATTAGAATAATAATTAGATTTATATTCTCTACCTTGATTCCAAGTACCTCTACCACCTCATTGGTCAAGTTCAGGAGCTCTGTGCATTCCAGCTCCTCTTTAATATACAGATCTACTCCTCCACTTGACCTAATTACTCCTCTAGTTGATTTGGTGGATACCTTTGTCACTTTTAACCCCACCCATACTGGTACACGTGTCGTTGCAGCTCCTTCTCGGGAAGCAGCTTCCACTTAGCCTCGTTGTCCTGCATTGGGGAGACACAGGTTCGAATATAAAAAAATGCCTGGTTATATAAATGCCAGGATTGGCACAGTTATTCTTCCATACCATGTAGCGACTGGTGATAAGGAACTTAAAGACTACCATAATAAACATATCCTTGAGGCACAAGGCCATTCTATCCTCCATATTAATATGTTACTCGCCCTCCCTCGTGGTCGTCATGGCCAGTCTCTTTGTGTAATGAAAATCACTTTTGATAGGTCCCTTCCGTCTTCCGTAACTCTTGGTGCCAGATGCTCTATTCAGGAAAAATCCAGCATTTATGAGGATGTAAAATACCTAGACCTAGAAAAAGTGGTTCTAGACAGTGATCTTAACTAGATGACTTGGGTCTCTAGCACAAACTTTATCTTGAAATTTATTATTATTTTGTTTCATGTATGTGTCTATGTAATAAGTCTGTCCTGGTGTTGTGTGTCCAGGTTCCCTGTTTGGTACCAGTGTAGGGGTACATAATTTTTTAATATTTGCATGCCTTTATGTTTCAATGAAATGTTGTAATGTTAAGTAATATTTCTGTTGTGGTAAGAGGTAGTCTTACTATCAGTGTGTGCAGGGTGCATGGAGGTTGACCCTGGCACTATTGTCTTGTGCGGTATATGGATTGGCTCACAAGTATTCTGTAAACGTACGGTTCTGTTGCAGAGTTTTCATGTCAGTTATTTTTGTATTTTTTCCCATGTTTTATAACTTGTATAACTCATAGGTTTGGCTGTGGGTCATGAGGTACCCAGCAGATTTTGGGGTATGTCCCACTTGGGTAGGGTTACCTGTTATTTTTAAATACTTACATTTAAATGTTAGAGTAGGAATATTATAGATATTTTTTCATGTTGTTGATCATTTTATTTTGGATGTTTGGTTCTTCAGACCTTCTGAGGAAGACTTGCTAGCCTGCCTAGTATGCAGGCAGGATATGTCATTGTTTCATAGTATTCTTTATTGCCATATATTGTAACTCAGGGTTGTATTACGTAGCCTTGTGTCATTACTTGTATTTTGACATTATATTATTTTTAGTTACTTGTAATTTTCCTGTTCCATTAGGAATTTTTTCTTTTTTTTTATGTCATGCTAGTTTTAAGGCGATTTTTGTTTTAGTCTTCCAGCCTTCAGGGGGAAGCTTGCTAGGCTGCCTTGTGTGCAGTCGGGATTTGCCTTTTTTTTCATTAATTACTTTATTGTCATATTATGATATTCGGAATTGTATCATGAGTGAGGGTATCATTGCTTGTACTTTTGCCAAGATTTTTTTTTGGTTTTTTGATTTTTGTTTCTTTTATTGTACATTTATGTGTTGTTCTTATTGATGTGTAACTGTATAATGTACTTTGCATCGTGTTAATTTAGTTAGCTTACTTTTATCAATATGTCACTGGCAATTTTTTTTTCTTTTAGGGTTAGTTATGGTATTTTGGATGAGTTAGGATAAGACAAAATTGGGCTTAATTAGCATACACCCGATTTTGTCTTAACTCCGGGGAAAGGGAGCTGTAACACCCATGACCCCCCCTCCTTAGAGTTCACACCCAGGGAAGCCTTCTCCAAGAGGTCAGCCCAGATGACCTCTGGATTATCTTGTATGTTGATTAAAAAATTCCTGGGAAATCTTAGTCAGCTAGTTTCAAGTATGTAATATTTCATGATACTCTTGTCAAACATTGCAATGGAATTAGACCCCAGATTCTTATGTGTAAACATCCATGGATCTCCCCCCCCCTTTTTAGCCAAGGTCAGAGGTCAGTTACACACGTAATTAATAACTCCTCTCTTGAACAGTGTATGGTGAATGTCAAACAAGTTTAATGAAAATTCTTGAGTGTTTGTACACGTGTGGCCGATCTCTTACATTCTTGGTGTAGGTAGCAACAGAAAATCTCCCCCTTTGGGGTTGTATATATATTGGTCCTGTAGAGACTTAGAGGACAGAGTGCGGGACGCTGGGGTCGAGAGTGTGTCTGTGAAGAACATCTCACAGAGGGAGTGACAGAGTGAGTCCACCAGATGGAGAGACAGAGGTCTTAAGGTAATGTGTGTGATCTCTGAGGTTTTGTTCCATGTCTAAATTTCTTAACTATTGGCCAGTGTTAGAGTAGGATTTATAGTGGTGTTTAGTATAATTTTGGTCTCAATAAACTTTTGTTAAATTTCCCGTCTGTGTCAATTGTTGAATCCTCTTAGCCTTTTGGATATAGTGGCTGACAACCGTCCCTTAATTAATTACAGTCATAGAAAGTACTCTCCAAGTCAAGCAATGTTTCTTGCCTCGTTGCTTGATATAGTCTCAATGGTGAAGGCAGATGGTGGCAGCATTATTTAGTCCTGTGTAGCATTTCCTTCTTGGCAGTGTACCTTTTGGTTTCGGTGTAACCATCATATGTCAGCTCATATTACAGTGTTCAATAACAGTGTTACCAACTGCAACCGATGGGAAGGTGTTACTCAGGATAAGTAGTAGTTACATATTAGTTTAGTATCCATTACAATGGTGGCATTTTATAGAGGTGTTACAAAGAGCAGAGGTGCCACGGGCACAATCAGAGAACACTGTATGAACATCAGAGGTCCATGGTTGTTCAACGTCCTACCAGCGAGCATCAGAAATATTACAGGAACATCCGTGGACATCTTCAAGAGGAAACTAGATTGATTCCTCCAAGGAGTGCCGGACCAACCGGGCTGTGGTGGGTATGTGGGCCTGTGGGCCGCTCCAAGCAACAGCCTGGTGGACCAAACTCTCACAAGTCAAGTCTGGCCTCAGGCCGGGCTTAGGGAGTAGAAGAACTCCCAGAACCCCATCAACCAGGTATCAACCACTTATCACCTTGATTCTAACTGCTGACCCTGCTCCATAATACTAGATCCCCCATAGCAGCCCACAAATTTATAACATGGGGTTAATTAAGTAGAACATAGTTTTCATCTTAAACTAGTTGAGAGAGGTACAATCTTTGACATGATTGGGAAGGTCATTCCACATTCTGGGTCCCTTGATTTGTAGAGCATTCCTAGTTTGATTAAGTCGTACTTTTGGAATATCAAATAGGTATTTGTTTCTGGTGTGGTGCCCAAGAGTTCTGCTACAACCTTCTAGGAAGCGTTGAAGGCCAGGATTGACATTACAATTCAGAGTTTTAAATATATAGAATACGTAAGAGAGGATGTGCAGTGACTTAATATCTAACATATTCAGAGATTTGAGTAAGGGTACCGAGTGCTGTCTGGGGCCAGAGTTAAATATTGAAAATGAAAATGAAAATGAAAATGTTTATTTAGGTAAGGTACGTACATACAAGTGATTGTACAGAGAGTGATGGAGTTATAGATAAGGCTAGTACATACAGTGCCTAAAGCCACTATTACGCAAAGCGTTTCGGGCATGAAAAACTTAAATGACTAAGGCTTAATACTAATTGAGCATAAGGATTAAAATGAGTTGAAAAAAAAACAGTTAAAAAGGGGGGAACATGGCTGAAAAAGCAACACAAATACAATTCGGTCGACAAAACAGCGGCACTTAAAACAAAAACAGACATTGGTTGACAATAGAGGGGTAAGGCAGGTTACAGGGAATTTATTAGGTATAGCTTCGTTTTTCTCTTAAACTGGTTGAGAGAGGTACAGTCTTTAACATGGTTGGGAAGGTCATTCCACATTCTGGGTCTCTTGATTTGTAAAGCATTTCTAGTTTGATTAAGTCGTACTCTAGGAATATCAAAACTGTATTTATTTACGGTGTGGTGCCTATGGGTTCTGTTACAACCTTCTATGAAGCTTTTGAGGTCAGGATTGGCATTACAGTTCAGTGTTTTATATATGTATAATACACATGAGAGAATGTGCAGTGACTTAATGTCTAACATATTCAGAGATTTGAGTAGGGGTACCGAATGATGTCTGGGGCCAGAGTTGGATATTGTCCTAATAGCAGCTTTGTGTTGGGTGATTAGAGGACGTAAATGATTTTGGGTAGTAGAACCCCAAGCACAAATACCATAGTTGAGATAAGGATAGATGAGGGAGTAATAGAGAGTCACCAAGGCAGGGCGGGGTACATAATATCTGATCTTAAAAAGAATGCCAACAGTTTGAAAGTTTTTTTGATATATGTAGAATGTGTCCCTGGAAATTCAGCTTGTGGTCAATGAAAATGCCAAGGAATTTGCCATCTAATTTGTTACAAATTTGGGTATTGTTTATTTTGAGATTTATTTGATTAGATGATTTGTTGCCAAACAGAATATAAAAAGTTTTGTCAATGTTAAGGGTGAGCTTGTTGGCAGTTAGCCAAAGATGGACTTTCTCTAGCTCAGTATTCACTGTGGCATTTAGAGCAAGGGGGTCAGGACTGGAGTAAATGAAGGTTGTGTGGTCAGCAAATAGAATTGGTTTGAGGTGTTGGGAGGCATTAGGAAGGTCATTAATGTAGATGAGAAAGAGGAGAGGGCCAAGTATGCTGCCCTGAGGAACACCAATGTTGATGGGTAGGGTGGGAGAAATTGAATTATTCACAGAAACATACTGGAGCCTGTCAGTAAGGTAGGATTTGAGGTATTGCAGGGAGTGTCCTCTGACTCCATAATGCTGTAATTTAAGAAGAAGGTTTTGGTGTTTGACAGTGTCAAAAGTGTGACGGAAACGTGTTGGAAATGGTGGTCGGCAGTCTTCCAACTAGCAGGTGTCAGTGCTGGGCCACATATACTAAATTTAAATAAAAAAAAGAAAAAAAAAGAGTGACTGCTTGTCTGATAATCTGTGGTAAGGCAAGAAACACAAAACACAAAATATAATAAAATACTTTACTTTAATCTAGAAAACACAAAATAAAATAAAGACGATACCTTGGCTTTATATATAATATAATGTAAAAGAAAAATATATAAAATTATAACAAAGTGAAAAGGGGGGAACTGGTTACGTTAACAAAATAAAATGGTGCTGGGAATATATGCGCTAGCTAAGAACCTCTTATTTGATCACACGAGGTGGGTCAAATTCAGGTGTTCATAGCAGGAGCACGAGATATATTCTGGCTGGCAGAAATGCAAGGGACTCCAACAATAACTGGCGACGATTGTGATTGGCGAGGAATGGGAGTGGTGTGTTGGTTGGCGGCCAATGAGAACGCTGGACGGCCGCAAGTCGCTAGTTAGGCAGTTGAAGGGTTCGGCGCGTCGACCAGGTGTGTAGCAGGTGCTGGAGTGGGGGGAAGGAGGGAGTTGAGGTGCGTGTGGCTGTCTTGATATATACGTTAAGCCACTACAAAACGTATCTTCCATATTGTTGAGAACGTGATGAATTGAAGAGATAGCAGGCTCAATCTCTGGGAAGAGATTATCGTCACAAAAGCCTTACGCAGGTCAACAAATAACCCAACAGGGAACTCATTTTTATCAAGAGCTGCATGAATCAAGTTAATCATACTAATAAGTGCATCATTAGTGCTTTTTTTGGGTCTGAAGCCATATTGGCAAGAACTAAGTATATTGTGTTTGGCTAGATAAGAGTAAAGCTGCTTGTAGATTAGTTTCTCAAATATTTTTGACAAGTTAGGCAGGATTGATATAGGTCTGTAGTTGTTAACATCTGTGAGATCACCACATTTGTGTACCGGGGTTACTCTCGCTTTTTTTAGAATATCTGGAAAGGTTTGGAGTTAAAGTGACTTGTTGAAGAGCAATGCAATAGCAGGTGCTAAAGTTCTGGAGGCTTTTTTGTAAATTAAAGTTGGTATTTCCTCAAGGGCACTAGACTTGGTTTTAAGGGAAAGGATTATCTCATTGACGTCAGTGGAATTAATAGGCTTTAGGTACAGAGACTGTGGATAGTTACCTGTAATATAGTCCTTAACATCAGTACTGGAAGATGGAATATCATTTGCAAGGGATGACTCAATGGAAGAGAAGAATCTATTGACCTCAATAGCAGAATCAGAGGCTGAAAGCTGACCATCGTTATTGGACAGGAGTGTTGGTTTGTTATTTAAAATCTTCTTTGATCCCAATATTTGTGAGATTGTGCTCCAAGTTTTTTTAATGTTGCTCTTTATTTGCGTAAATTTATCCTCGAAGTATTTAGTTTTAGCTCGTCTAATTATCTTAGATAGCAATAACGAGTAATTCTTTGAGAATTCTTTGGAGACAATACCTAATCTATACTTCTTCTCAAGGTCATGTTTTTTATTAATGGATTTAAGTATTCCCTTTGTTAGCCAGGGATTGTTTAGCCTTTTGGTTGTGACTTGTTTTGTAAGCATAGGACAGTGGGTGTTATAAAGGCTAAGAGTTTTTTGAAGAAAAGATTGCACTGCTAGGTTGATGTCCCCTATGTTACCTAATTCGGACTCCCAATTGACATTATCAGCAGCAGTTATAAAATTGGCTAATGCAGTTTCATTGTGCAGCCTAAAACTTAGCTTCCTTGATTCTAGAGGTGGTTTGCTAATGTTAGTTAAGAGAAATGTGGGGTAATGGTCTGTAGTGCTATCGGTGATGATACCTGAAGTAAGTGGAGAGGTTAAGTTTGTCCAGATGTGATCTAGAGTCGTGGCAGTACTATCAGTGATTCTAGTAGGTCTAGTGATTAAGGGTATGAGGAAGCAGGAATTTATACAGTTAAGGAAGCTAACAGCAGTAGGGTGTTCAGGCTCGCAGAGGTCAATATTAAAGTCCCCTGCGATAATTAGATGGTTTTTGTTCAGTCTGTTATCGAGTATTAAGTTTCTGAGGTTTGAGTTGAATTCGGACACATCAGTGTTAGGAATTCTATAGACTGCACCCACAGACAGGACAGACTCGGCACCCTTGACTCTGAAGCTAGCGAAGATATACTCCCCACAGGAGTCTCTAGTTCTAATTTCTTTTAAGCATGTAAGTTCATGGTGGTAGTAAAGAGCAATACCACCACCTCTCTGAATTTGACGACAGTTGTGAATTGCCGAGTAGTTAGGCATGTTAAAGAGTTGAGTAGTGTCCTCTTTCAACCACGTTTCAGTAAGTATAATAAAAGAGAATTTGTTGTCAACAGTTTCAATCAAGGCACTAACATCATCGAAATGTTTACCTAGGGATCTAACGTTCAGGTTGATTACAGAGATATTGTGATTATGTGTTAATACATTGTTTACATCTTGTGCTGCAAAATAACTGCAATTTAGATCATTAAAATGATGATTGTCATAGATAGTGGATAAGAGGTTTAGTTCAGGGTCTATACTTGACTGCATAAAGAGGCTGGTTGCAGGAAAACAAGGCAGAGTGGCAAATACAAAGTAGAATTAAGCTATAAATGGGGAAAAATATATAAACAAGACTATACAAAACAAACACAAAATGAACAACAAAGAAAAAATGAGGTAGCTAACAAGGGTCTTACAAGGGTACAATGGAGTAAGGGAGTATGGTGAGGCTAGGCAACCTAGGTAATAAATGAAATCAGAGAAAAACATATAAACATAGACTATACAATACAAAAGGTATAGATATACAAAATAAAGATATAAACAAAACTATACAATACAAAAACAAAATGAACAAAAAAGAAAATTGAGGTAGATTGCTTACAAGTATTCTCAGGTACACTGAAAGTAACAATATGCTATTTGAGACACAGGCAAAGCCAGGGGTACACTGGAGTAAAGGAGTATGGCGAGGCTAGGCAAACTAGGTAATAAAAGAATCAAAGAAAAAAGCTGAATAATAAACATAGGCAAATTTAAGCAAATGATTATTTATTATAACTAGTTCAGTTATGACTGTATAAATAATAAGACCTAAAGAAATATTAATGCACACAAATTATTAAGTCCAGTAACAGACTAGTAAAGAGTAAATTTAAAATCAGCTAAATGTGAAACAAGGAGACTTAAGATACCTAGCCCGCACTAGGTGACAAGGGGGGTAATTAAGGTGATTCATTGAGAGTGATAATAAGGTGAGACAAACCACATTGGGAGAGGAAGTGTTGAGGTTATCTTCATAGCAATTGTAAACATTTTCCCCTCTGCAGTTCTCTCACCTTAATCACTCCATCTCTAACAAAGCACTGATGAATCGCCTCTGGGTTTTGATGACGGATTGACGCAGGCGGTAGAGGAGTTGCTGTCTTTCCTAGTCAAGCACTCATTGTATTTGAACATGTTATTGTAATGTTGTTGGACATCTGATGATTGTCAAATTTATCTTAGTTAGGTTAGCTTTTGTTTGTGGCATGAGTTGAGTTTATTGTGGGTTGGATACTAAACCTCGTTATTTTGAAACAAATTAACAGGGTTACTAAGTTGCTTGTGTGGGGGGGGGGGGTTGGTAACAAACTAGCTGTTGTAGGAATGATCCAGAATGTTTT
>WNGS01000982.1:67557-85577 GCA_020271785.1 Procambarus virginalis | reverse complement strand
CCCTAGGGTGAGTGTCTGGCTGTGTGGCCCCTAGGGTGAGTGTCTGTCTGTGTGGCCCCTGGGGTGAGTGTCTGTCTGTGTGGCCCCTGGGTGAGTGTCTGGCTGTGTGGCCCCTGGGGTGAGTGTCTGGCTGTGTGGCCCCTCGGGTGAGTGTCTGGCTGTGTGGCCCCTGGGTGAGTGTCTGGCTGTGTGGCCCCTGGGGTGAGTGTCTGGCTGTGTGGCCCCTGGGGTGAGTGTCTGGCTGTGTGGCCCCTGGGGTGAGTGTCTGGCTGTGTGGCCCCTGGGTGAGTGTCTGGCTGTGTGGCCCCTGGGGTGAGTGTCTGTCTGTGTGGCCCCTGGGGTGAGTGTCTGGCTGTGTGGCCCCTGGGTTGATGTCTGTGGCTGGCTGTGTGGCCCCTGGGGTGAGTGTCTGGCTGTGTGGCCCCTGGGGTGAGTGTCTGTCTGTGTGGCCCCTGGGGTGAGTGTCTAGCTGTGTGACCCTGGGTGAGTGTCTGCTGTGTGGCCCCTGGGGTGAGTGTCTGGCTGTGTGGCCCCTGGGGTGAGTGTCTGTCTGTGTGGCCCCTAGGGTGAGTGTCTGGCTGTGTGGCCCCTGGGGTGAGTGTCTGGCTGTGTGGCCCCTGGGGTGAGTGTCTGGCTGTGTGGCCCTGGGTGAGTGTCTTGCTGTGTGGCCCCTGGGGTGAGTGTCTGGCTGTGTGGCCCCTGGGGTGAGTGTCTGTCTGTGTGGCCCCTGGGGTGAGTGTCTGGCTGTGTGGCCCCTGGGGTGAGTGTCTGGCTGTGTGGCCCCTGGGGTGAGTGTCTGGCTGTGTGGCCCCTGGGGTGAGTGTCTGGCTGTGTGGCCCCTGGGGTGAGTGTCTGGCTGTGTGGCCCTGGGGTGAGTGTCTGGCTGTGTGGCCCCTGGGGTGAGTGTCTGGCTGTGTGGCCCCTGGGGTGAGTGTCTGGCTGTGTGGCCCCTGGGGTGAGTGTCTGGCTGTGTGGCCCCTGGGGTGAGTGTCTGGCTGTGTGGCCCCTGGGGTGAGTGTCTGGCTGTGTGGCCCCTGGGTGAGTGTCTGGCTGTGTGGCCCCTGGGGTGAGTGTCTGTCTGTGTGGCCCCTGGGTGAGTGTCTGGCTGTGTGGCCCTGGGGTGAGTGTCTGGCTGTGTGGCCCCTAGGGTGAGTGTCTGGCTGTGTGGCCCCTGGAGTGAGTGTCTGTCTGTGTGGCCCCTGGGGTGAGTGTCTGGCTGTGTGGCCCTGGGGTGAGTGTCTGGCTGTGTGGCCCTGGGGTGAGTGTCTGGCTGTGTGGCCCTGGGGTGAGTGTCTGTCTGTGTGGCCCCTGGGGTGAGTGTCTGGCTGTGTGGCCCTGGGGTGAGTGTCTGGCTGTGTGGCCCCTGGGGTGAGTGTCTGGCTGTGTGGCCCCTGGGGTGAGTGTCTGGCTGTGTGGCCCTGGGGTGAGTGTCTGGCTGTGTGGCCCTGGGGTGAGTGTCTGGCTGTGTGGCCCTGGGGTGAGTGTCTGGCTGTGTGGCCCTGGGGTGAGTGTCTGGCTGTGTGGCCCCTGGGGTGAGTGTCTGGCTGTGTGGCCCCTGGGGTGAGTGTCTGGTTGTGTGGCCCTGGGGTGAGTGTCTGTCTGTGTGGACCCTGGGGTGAGTGTCTGTCTGTGTGGCCCTGGGGTGAGTGTCTGTCTGTGTGGCCCTGGGGTGAGTGTCTGTCTGTGTGGCCCTGGGGTGAGTGTCTGGCTGTGTGGCCCTGGGTGAGTGTCTGGCTGTGTGGCCCCTGGGGTGAGTGTCTGGCTGTGTGGCCCCTGGGGTGAGTGTCTGGCTGTGTGGCCCCTGGGATGAGTGCCTGGCTGTGTGGCCCCTGGAGTGAGTGTCTGGCTCTGTGGCCCCTGGGGTGAGTGTCTGGCTGTGTGGCCCCTAGGGTGAGTGTCTGTCTGTGTGGCCCCTGGGTGAGTGTCTGGCTGTGTGGCCCCTAGGGTGAGTGTCTGGCTGTGTGGCCCCTAGGGTGAGTGTCTGTCTGTGTGGCCCCTGGGGTGAGTGCCAGGCTGTGTGGCCCCTGGGGTGAGTGTCTGGCTGTGTGGCCCCTAGGGTGAGTGTCTGGCTGTGTGGCCCCTAGGGTGAGTGTCTGTCTGTGTGGCCCCTGGGGTGAGTGTCTGTCTGTGTGCCCCTAGGGTGAGTGTCTGTCTGTGTGGCCCCTGGGGTGAGTGCCAGGCTGTGTGGCCCCTGGGGTGAGTGTCTGGCTGTGTGGCCCCTAGGGTGAGTGTCTGGCTGTGTGGCCCCTAGGGTGAGTGTCTGTCTGTGTGGCCCCTGGAGTGAGTGCCAGGCTGTGTGGCCCCTGGGGTGAGTGTCTGGCTGTGTGGCCCCTAGGGTGAATGTCTGTCTGTGTGGCCCCTGGAGTGAGTGTCTGGCTGTGTGGCCCCTAGGGTGAGTGTCTGGCTGTGTGGCCCCTGGGGTGAGTGTCTGTCTCTGTGGCCCCTGGGGTGAGTGTCTGTCTGTGTGGCCCCTGGAGTGAGTGTCTGGCTGTGTGGCCCCTGGGGTGAGTGTCTGGCTGTGTGGCCCCTCGGGTGAGTGTCTGGCTGAGTGGCCCCTGGGTGAGTGTCTGGCTGTGTGGCCCCTGGGGTGAGTGTCTGGCTGTGTGGCCCCTAGGGTGAATGTCTGGCTGTGTGGCCCCTGGGGTGAGTGTCTGGCTGTGTGGCCCCTGGGTGAGTGTCTGGCTGTGTGGCCCCTAGGGTGAGTGTCTGTCTGTGTGGCCCCTGGGGTGAATGTCTGGCTGTGTGGCCCCTGGGGTGAGTGTCTGGCTGTGTGGCCCCTGGGTGAGTGTCTGGCTGTGTGGCCCCTGGGGTGAGTGTCTGTCTCTATGGCCCCTGGGGTGAGTGTCTAGCTGTGTGACCCTGGAGTGAGTGTCTTGCTGTGTGGCCCCTGGGGTAGTGTCTGGCTGTGTGGCCCCTGGGTGAGTGTCTGTCTGTGTGGCCCCTAGGGTGAGTGTCTGGCTGTGTGGCCCCAGGGGTGAGTGTCTGGCTGTGTGGCCCCTAGGGTGAGTGTCTAGCTGTGTGACCCTGGAGTGAGTGTCTTGCTGTGTGGCCCCTGGGGTGAGTGTCTGGCTGTGTGGCCCCTGGGGTGAGTGTCTGTCTGTGTGGCCCCTGGGGTGAGTGTCTGGCTGTGTGGCCCCTGGGGTGAGTGTCTGGCTGTGTGGCCCCTAGGGTGAGTGTCTGGCTGTGTGGCCCCTGGGGTGAGTGTCTGCTGTGTGGCCCCTGGGGTGAGTGTCTGGCTGTGTGACCCTGGAGTGAGTGTCTGCTGTGTGCCCCTGGGGTGAGTGTCTGGCTGTGTGGCCCCTGGGGTGAGTGTCTGGCTGTGTGGCCCCTGGGGTGAGTGTCTGGCTGTGTGGCCCCTGGGGTGAGTGTCTGGCTGTGTGGCCCCTAGGGTGAGTGTCTGGCTGTGTGGCCCCTAGGTGAGTGTCTGGCTGTGTGGCCCCTGGAGTGAGTGTCTGTCTGTGTGGCCCCTAGGGTGAGTGTCTGGCTGTGTGGCCCCTGGGGTGAGTGTCTGGCTGTGTGGCCCCTAGGGTGAGTGTCTGGCTGTGTGGCCCCTGGAGTGAGTGTCTGTCTGTGTGGCCCCTGAGGTGAGTGTCTGGCTGTGTGACCCTGGGGTGAGTGTCTGGCTGTGTGGCCCCTGGGGTGAGTGTCTGGCTGTGTGGCCCTGGGTGAGTGTCTGTCTGTGTGGCCCCTGGGGTGAGTGTCTGGCTGTGTGGCCCTGGGGTGAGTGTCTGGCTGTGTGGCCCCCTGGGTGAGTGTCTGGCTGTGTGGCCCCTGGGGTGAGTGTCTGGCTGTGTGACCCTGGGGTGAGTGTCTGCTGTGTGACCCTGGGGTGATGTCTGGCAGTGTGGCCCTGGGGTGAGTGTCTGGCTGTGTGGCCCTTGGGGTGAGTGTCTGGCTGTGTGGCCCCTGGGGGTGAGTGTCTGGCTGTGTGGCCCCTGGGGTGAGTGTCTGGTTGGTGTCCCTGGGTGAGTGTCTGTCTGTGTGACCCTGGGTGAGTGTCTGTCTGTGTGACCCTGGGGTGAGTGTCTGTCTGTGTGACCCTGGGGTGAGTGTCTGTCTGTGTGACCCTGGGGTGAGTGTCTGGCTGTGTGACCCTGGGTGAGTGTCTGGCTGTGTGCCCCTGGGGTGAGTGTCTGGCTGTGTGGCCCCTGGGGTGAGTGTCTGGCTGTGTGGCCCCTGGGATGAGTGCCTGGCTCTGTGGCCCCTGGAGTGAGTGTCTGGCTCTGTGGCCCCTGGGGTGAGTGTCTGGCTGTGTGGCCCCTAGGGTGAATGTCTGTCTGTGTGGCCCCTGGAGTGAGTGTCTGGCTGTGTGGCCCCTAGGGTGAGTGTCTGGCTGTGTGGCCCCTAGGTGAGTGTCTGTCTGTGTGGCCCCTGGGGTGAGTGCCATGCTGTGTGGCCCCTGGGGTGAGTGTCTGGCTGTGTGGCCCCTAGGGTGAGTGTCTGGCTGTGTGGCCCCTAGGGTGAGTGTCTGTCTGTGTGGCCCTGGGGTGAGTGTCTGTCTGTGTGGCCCCTAGGGTGAGTGTCTGTCTGTGTGGCCCCTGGGTGAGTGCCAGGCTGTGTGGCCCCTGGAGTGAGTGTCTGGCTGTGTGGCCCCTAGGGGAGTGTCTGGCTGTGTGGCCCCTAGGGTGAGTGTCTGTCTGTGTGCCCCTGGAGTGAGTGCCAGGCTGTGTGGCCCCTGGGGTGAGTGTCTGGCTGTGTGGCCCCTAGGGGTGAATGTCTGTCTGTGTGGCCCCTGGGTGAGTGTCTGGCTGTGTGGCCCCTAGGGGAGTGTCTGGCTGTGTGGCCCCTGGGGTGAGTGTCTGTCTCTGTGGCCCTGGGGGAGTGTCTGTCTGTGTGCCCCTGGAGTGAGTGTCTGGCTGTGTGGCCCCTGGGTGAGTGTCTGGCTGTGTGGCCCCGGGTGAGTGTCTGGCTGAGTGGCCCCTGGGTGAGTGTCTGGCTGTGTGGCCCCTGGGTGAGTGTCTGGCTGTGTGGCCCCTAGGGTGAATGTCTGGCTGTGTGGCCCTGGGGTGAGTGTCTGGCTGTGTGGCCCCTGGGTGAGTGTCTGGCTGTGTGGCCCCTAGGGTGAGTGTCTGTCTGTGTGGCCCCTGGGGTGAATGTCTGGCTGTGTGGCCCCTGGGTGAATGTCTGGCTGTGTGGCCCCTGGGGTGAGTGTCTGGCTGTGTGGCCCCTGGGGTGAGTGTCTGTCTCTATGGCCCCTGGGTGAGTGTCTAGGTGTGACCCTGGAGTGAGTGTCTTGCTGTGTGGCCCCTGGGGTAAGTGTCTGGCTGTGTGGCCCCTGGGTGAGTGTCTGTCTGTGTGCCCCTAGGGTGAGTGTCTGGCTGTGTGGCCCCAGGGGTGAGTGTCTGGCTGTGTGGCCCCTAGGGTGAGTGTCTAGCTGTGTGCCCTGGAGTGAGTGTCTTGCTGTGTGGCCCCTGGGGTGAGTGTCTGGCTGTGTGGCCCCTGGGGTGAGTGTCGGTCTGTGTGGCCCCTGGGGTGAGTGTCTGGCTGTGTGGCCCCTGGGGTGAGTGTCNGAGATAGTGTGACACACTGTCCTTGAGCCCGGCTTGTTGAGGCGAGTGGTAGTCAGTACTCTTGACCTGATCTTACAAACAATTAAGACATAATTAGGGTCATTACCATCTCACTTACTCCATACTCACGTCACAAGTTCAAACCAACATCGCTTCTCGTTATTGATCCATAAGGATTAACACAGGAAAAGGATAATTAAGTCACTTTAATTTTAACAATAGCAGGATTTACTGGGAAAATGGTGGGTTTGGGTAAAATATACAAAAAGGAGAAACAGAACTACATCTGAAAGGTTAGGTTAAAGGGTTGGGGGAATAAGAACAAATCTAACCAACATAATGACTACACTAAGATTAAAGAGGTGGAAGAAGAAGAACAATTATAACATAATAAGCACAATTTTTGAGCAACTTGAAGAATTTTAACAAATAACCCTTGAAATGCATGAACATCCATTCGAGAAACGAGTAAATGCCCATATATAACAAAATTCCTTTGAAATGCTTAAATAGCCATTCTTTAACAAATAGCGCTTGCAATGCGTAAATGACCATTTGAGAAAAATAACCATTGAAACGAACAAATGAATATGAAACATTGATTGACGAAACACAAAAGACAAGCAGGAATAATTATATAAGTTAGGTTATGTCTGGTTTGGTAAGTTCGACTAGGTAAGTTAGGTTACGACAGTTTGGGTAAGTTAGGTTACGTCAGTTTGGGTAAGTTAGGTTACGTCAGTTTGGGTAAGTTAGGTTAGGTTAGGTAAGTTAGGATAGGTAAGTTAGGATAGGTAAGTTAGGCTAGGTAAGTTAGGTTAAGTTAGGTTAGGTAAGTTAAGTTAGGATAGGTAAGTTAGGTAAGGTAAGCTATGTTAGGTAAGGTAAGTTAGGATAGGTAAGTTAGGTTAGGTTAAGTTAGGTAATTTATGTTAAGTTAGGTTAGGTTAGGTTAGGTTAGGATAGGTAAGTTAGGTTAGGTTAAGTTAGTTAGGTAGGTTAGGTTAGGTAAGTTAGGTTACGTCAGTTTGCGTAAGTTAGGTTATGTAAGTTAGGCTAAGTTAGGTAAGTTAGGATAGGTTAAGTTAAGTTAGGTTAGGTGTTAGGTTAGGTTAGGTTAGGTTAAGTTAGGTTAGGTTAGGTTAGGTTATGCAAGTTAAGTTAGGTTAGATTAGGTAGGTTAGGTTAAATTAGTTAGGTAAGTTAGGTTACGTAAGTAACATTAGGTTAGGTTAAGCTAGGTTAGGTTAGTTATATTAGGTTAGGTTAAGCTAGGTTAGGTTAGGTTATGCAAGTTAAGTTAGGTTAGGTTAGGTTAGGTTAGGTTAGGTTAGGTTAGGTTATGCAAGTTAGGTTAGGTTAGGTTATGCAAGTTAGGTTAGGTTAGGTTATGCAAGTTAGGTTAGGTTAGGTTAGGTTTGGTTAGTTAGGTTAGGTTAGGTTAGGTTAGGTTATGCAAGCTAGGTTAGGTTAGGTTAGGTTTGGTTAGTTAGGTTAGGTTATGTAAGCTAGGTTAGGTTTAGGAACGTTGACCAGACCACACACTAAAAGGTGAAGAGACGACGACGTTTCGGTCCGTCCTGGACCATTCTCATTCTCATTCTCAATCGACTTGAGAATGGTCCAGGACGGACCGAAACGTCGTCGTCTCTTCACCTTCTAGTGTGTGGTCTGGGCCACATACTTTAGCCACGTTATTGTGGCTCATCGCCTGCATTAGGAACGTTATGTTAGGTAAGTAACATTAGTTGGGAAGAATAGGTTAGGTAGGTTTATGCAGTGTTGTTCAGAGAACAGTTTTAAGGTAAAGTGTCTAAGAAAATATATTTTAATAGAAATGCAAGTTTGATATGAAAAGCTGAACTAATATTTTTAGAGATAAATTTTATGACTGAAGATGTCTTAGAGAACAACATTGATGTCTTTGAGAATAACTTAATGGAAGAAGGAGAGTTTCTTTGATGAACGAATGTGTCTTAGAGAACAACATTGATGAACGAAAGGAGTTAGAGATTACCTTTGACGACACTGAAATAGCTTTGGTGACTTAGAGAACAACTTTGATGACTGAGATTAACTTTTGTTAGCTCTGAGAATAACTTTGATTACTCTGAGAATACCTTTGGTGACTCTGAGATTAACTTTGATGTCTTAGAGAACAACTTTGATGTCTTAGAGAACAACATTGAAGTCTTAGAGAACAAATTTGTTGAACGAAGATGTCTTAGAAAGCTTCTATTGTGAACGAAAGGTTTCTTAGAGAATAACATTTGATAACTGAGATTAACTTTTTGATGACTGAGATTAATTTTTAATGTCTCTGGGAATAACTTTTATGACTTAGAGAATAACTTGATGAAGGAAAGTGACTTAGAATTACCTTTGATGACTGAGAATAATTTTTGATGACTCTGAGAATGACTTTGATGTCTTAGAGAACAATTTTGATGACTTAGAGAATGGCTATGATGAACGAAGGTGAGTTAGAGATTACCTTTGATGACTCTGAGAATATCTTTGATGACTTTGAGAATGACTTTTGAGAACATGAGTAGTATTTTGATAGCTCAGAGAATAAGTTTGATGACATAGAGATTAACTTGTATGTCTTAGAGAATGACTTTGATGTCTTAGAGAACAACATTGATGTCTTAGAGAATGACTTTGATGTCTGAGAGAACAACATTGATGTCTTAGAGAATAACTTTGATGTCTGAGAGAACAACATTGATGTCTTAGAGAATAACTTTGATGTCTGAGAGAACAACATTGATGTCTTAGAGAATAACTTTGATGTCTGAGAGAACAACATTGATGTCTTAGAGAATAACTTTGATGTCTGAGAGAACAACATTGATGTCTTAGAGAATAACTTTGATGTCTGAGAGAACAACATTGATGTCTTAGAGAATAACTTTGATGTCTGAGAGAACAACATTGATGTCTTAGAGAATAACTTTGATGTCTGAGAGAACAACATTGATGTCTTAGAGAATAACTTTGATGTCTTAGAGAACAACATTGATGTCTTAGAGAATAACTTTGATGAACGAAGGTGAGTTGGAGATTACCTTTGATGACTCTGAGAATAACTTATATGTTACAGAACAATCTTATAGAACATTACAGAAGATATCTTACAGAACAACTCTGATGACCGAGATTAACTTTTGAGGACATGAGAATATCTTTGGATAACTCTGAGAATAACTTTTATGTCTTAGAGAACAACTTTGATGACTGTGAATACATTTGATGACTCTGAGAATACCTTTGATGACACTGAGATAACTTTGATGACACTGAGATATTTTTGATGACACTGAGATAACTTTGATGACACTGAGATATCTTTGATGACACTGAGATATTTTTGATGACACTGAGATAACTTTGATGACACTGAGATATTTTTGATGACACTGAGATAACTTTGATGACACTGAGATATTTTGATGACACTGAGATATTTTTGATGACACTGAGATAACTTTGATGACACTGAGATAACTTTGATGACACTGAGAATAACTTTCATGTCTCGAAGAGTGTTTTTGATTTCTCGCAGAGTAGTTTAGATGTGTCCGAGTGTGTCCTTGATGTCTCGAAGATTGTCCTTGACTATTTTTTCCTACTAATGAGGCGAAATTTTAGCTACATTTGACTATTTTTGTACTCTACGATGTATACTGTTAGTTACGAAAGTGTGGAACGAAGTTACATTTGACTATTTGACTATCATTTGACTATCATGACTATTGACTATTTACATTTGACTATCATGACCTCAACATGATGTTGAGGAAAGACAAGAAAATATGATGACGGTGACTATTTTATGCTCCACAAAATATAATGCCAGTTAAGAACAGCGATGAAAGATATCTTTGGTTATTTTTTCTTACTTGATAAAACATAATGGCTGTTAAGAACGGTATTGAATGAAGTTACATTTGACTATTTGTAGCGAGGTGAAAGGTAACTTTGGTTAAAGTCGGTGTTGGAAAGTGGCTGCACTTGACTATTTTTAGTTGAGAGAAGTGTTATTTTGGTTAAGAAACGAACAGAAAACTTGATGAAAATGACTATTTCAGTAGATTGATGAATACTTTTAGTTAAAAACGAGAAAAGTTTGATCTTAAAGAAAATGTAAGAGAATATGTTGAATGTAGTGAACTTGTGGGGGAATATGAACTTACAGAGAACATGAAAATATGATAAAGCTAATGAACACAGTGAACATACGGGGAATATGCCAAAAACACAGAGAACATGTAAGTGAAGGTGATGAAGACAGTGAACGTGCGGGAAACATGATAATGAACATAGGGAATACAAAGAACACTGAATATGTGAAGAACATGAAGGGAATTTGTAGAGAACATTATGAGAATATGACAATGAACATAGAAAATTGCAAATACAGTACGATTATTGAAGTTTTGATCAGTTGATGAGAAGGTAAGGGAGGGGGTGGGTAAGGGATGAGGAGGTAAGGGGGGGGGGGTGGGGTAAGGGATGAGGAGGTAAGGGGGGGGGGTGGGGTAAGGGATGAGGAGGTAAGGGAGGGGTGGGGTAAGGGATGAGAAGGTAAGGGGGGGGGTGGGGTAAGGGATGAGAAGGTAAGGGAGGGGGGGGGGTAAGGGATGAGAAGGTAAGGGAGGGGGTGGGGTAAGGGATGAGAAGGTAAGGGAGGGGTTGGGGTAAGGGATGAGAAGGTAAGGGGGGGTGGGGTAAGGATGAGAAGGTAAGGGGGGGGTGGGGTAAGGGATGAGAAGGTAAGGGAGGGGGTGGGGTAAGGGATGAGAAGGTAAGGGGGGGGTGGGGTAAGGGATGAGGAGGTAAGGGAGGGGGTGGGGTAAGGGATGAGAAGGTAAGGGAGGGGGTGGGTAAGGGATGAGAAGGTAAGGGAGGGGAAGGGTAAGGTGCCATTTTTGACCGTGTGATTATTGCTTACTTGGGTAAACAAAGGGTATTGAAGGTAATGTGTTATATGACCGTGTGAATATTACAGAGCTGAGTACAACAAGGCATTAAAGGCCATGATGTTTACTTTGATAGACTGGAGAGGGACTTGATCTGAATTAATTTTGATGAACATTGAACTAAGGAGGAGGACAAGAGCTGAAACTCGGTTAATGTCTTGATTTATTTTACTACGTTAGAAATATAGTGATCTTAAAATTAGGGGAATTGGTCTGATAATAAAGAACATGTACAAATGAGCTAAGGCAGCGGACGTGAGCTAGAGTTCGGTATTTGTTCGGAACTATTTTACTATGTCTGAAAACACCGCAGTTGCGAATTTCAGGAAAAATTATTCTGTTACTAAAGAACTTGTACAAATGAACTAAGGTGGGGGACATGAGCTGGAGTTCGGTAACTGACTTGTTCTTATTTACTGTGTCTGAAATACAGTGGGTTTAAATTTCAGGGAAATTGATTAGGTATTAACGAAGATACGACAGAGAGCTAAGGCGGTGGTCAAGAGCAAGAACTCGGTAATTGTTCAGATCTTATTTACTACGTCTGAAATATGACTGTTTTAAAATTAGACTAAAATTGGGTTATTAGTAGCGAAAATGTGGTCTCTGACAAATTGGACTCTGATTAATTTTCGGTAATGAACTAGACTCTGATTATTTTCGGGTACAAACTGGACTCTGCCTAATTTTCGGTCTTTACTGTACTCTGAATAATTTTGGGCACAAAGTGGACTCTGACGAATTTTAGGTATAAACTGGATTCTGATGAAAATTAGTCTTTAATGGACTCTGAATATTTTCGGGAACAATCTGGACTCTGGATAATTTTCGTAGATTACAGGACTGAATATTTCTGGGTTCAAATTGGACTCAGTTAATTTTTCGGTCTTTATTGGACTCTTGACAACATTTTAATTTCCTCCATAAGAACTTTTAAGAACGAAGGTTTAAGTAAAACTCTGAAATATTTTGGTTTCAAAGTGGACTCTGACTATTTTTTCGGTCTTTAGGGAACTCTGTTAAAATTTGGTCTTCTATGGACTCTGCTTAATTTTCGGTAATGAACTGGACACTGACTAATTTTCGTACATTACAGAACTCTGAATATTTTCGGGCACAATCTGGACTCTGATTAATTTGGGGCATAAACTAGGCTCTGGCTAATTTTTGGTCTTTACTGGACTCTGTCGATTTTGGGCATAAATTGGACTCTAACGAATTTCTGTCTACAACTGAACTCTGACGAATTTTCGGTATAATCTGGACTGTGACGAATTTTCGGTCTTAAATGCTTATAAAACTAAATGTCATGGCTAAGATGCTTGTTTTCCTTAACAAAACTTCTGTGAACATATTCTCAGAAAAAGCTCTTTGAAAAAAAATGTGCGTTTCTGAAAATAGGCAAACCTTTTCCGTAGAGTTTACTTGAAAACCCTGTGACACACACGCTTTTTTTCCTGAATTTTTCTATAAGATTTTCCTACTTATTTTCTTCCATAAGAACTCTTAACAAACTTCTAAAATCTCAGAAATTATTTTCCTCATAAGAATTCCTTAATTTCAAATCAGTGACAGACCAAATTCACCTGAAAACCCTGACACACAAAACGGAAATTAATAATAAAAAAAAATCCCGTTTAGCATGTCATCCCTACTACATACAGGTTCCTGAGCCTACTGGGCTCTATCATATCTACACTTGAAACTGTGTATGGAGTCAGCCTCCACCACATCACTGCCTAAGGCATTCCATTTATTAACTACTCTGACACTGAAAAAATTCTTTCTAGCATCTCTGTGGCTCATCTGGGTACTAAGTTTCCACCTGTGTCCCCTTGTTCGTGTCCCACCCGTGCTGAAGAGTTTGTCTTTGTCCACCCTGTCAATTCCCCTGATAATTTTGTAGGTGGTGATCATGCCTCCCTTTACTCTTCTGTTTTCCAGGGATGTGAGATTCAGCTCCTTTAGCCTTTCCTCGTAGCTCATTCCTCTCAGTTCCGGGACGTGCCTGGTGGCATACCGCTGAATCTTCTCTAACTTTGTCCTGTGTTTAACTAGGTGTGGACTCCAGGCTGGAACTGCATACTCCAGGATTGGTCTGAAATAAGTGGTATACAGATTTCACCTCCCAGATGATACCTTGTGTTCAGCCTCCTGCTCCCTTCGCCTAATTTCATTACCTTACACTTTCCTGAGTTAAACTTTAGCAGCCATTTTCTAAACGATTCCTCCAGTTTGTCTAGGTCATCCTGTAGTCTCTGTCTATCTTCATCCGTCTTGATTCTTCTCATAATTTTTGCATCATCAACAAACACTGAGAGGAACGAGTCTATACCCTCCGGAAGATCGTTTACATATATTAGAAACAGGATGGGTCCAAGTACTGAGCCCTGTGGGACTCCGCTGGTGACATCTCGCCACTCTTATGTCTCCCCCCTCACCGTTACTCGCTGTTTACTGTTGCTTAAGTACTCCCTTATCCACTGGAGCACCTTCCCTTTTACTCCTGCCTGTTGCTCCAACTTTTTTAACAGCCTTTTATGGGTTACTGAATCAAAGGCTTTCTGGCAGTCCAGGAAAATGCAGTCGGCCCACCTTTCTCTTTCCTGCCTAATTTTTGTTGCCTGGTCATAGAATTCTATTAAACCTGGGAGGCACGATTTACCATACCTGAACCCATGTTGGTGGTGCGTTACAAAGTTATTTCCCTCCAGACGCACTACGAGCTTTTTCTTCACGATTTTCTCCATCACCTTGCATGGTATACAAGTCAAGGACACTGGCCTGTAGTTCAGTGCCTCTCATCTGTCACCCTTTTTGTATATTGGGACTACATTAGCTGTCTTCCAACTTTCCGGTAGGTCTCCTTTTTCCAGTGACCTGTTATACACCATAGAGAGTGACACACTTAGTGCTTCCGTACCTTCTTTTAGTATCCACGGTGAGATTCTGTCAGGCCCAACAACCTGACAGAATCAGTCAGGCTGTTGGGCCTACAGTCTCCCGTTTCCAGTGACCTGTCACCTGTGGGCTGTGTGGCCCCTGGGGTGAGTGTCTGTCTGTGTGGCCCCTGGGGTGAGTGTCTGTCTGTGTGGCCCCTGGGGTGAGTGTCTGTCTGTGTGGCCCCTGGGGTGAGTGTCTGTGTGGCCCCTGGGGTGAGTGTCTGTCTGTGTGGCCCCTGGGGTGAGTGTCTGTCTGTGTGGCCCCTGGGGTGAGTGTCTGGCTGTGTGGCCCCTGGTGTGAGTGTCTGTGTGGCCCCTGGGGTGAGTGTCTGTGTGGCCCCTGGTGTGAGTGTCTGTGTGGCCCCTGGTGTGAGTGTCTGGCTGTGTGGCCCCTGGTGTGAGTGTCTGTGTGGCCCCTGGGGTGAGTGTCTGTGTGGCCCCTGGGGTGAGTGTCTGTGTGGCCCCTGGGGTGAGTGTCTGTGTGGCCCCTGGGGTGAGTGTCTGGCTGTGTGGCCCTGGTGTGAGTGTCTGGCTGTGTGGCCCCTGGGGTGAGTGTCTGTGTGGCCCCTGGGGTGAGTGTCTGGCTGTGTGGCCCCTGGGGTGAGTGTCTGGCTGTGTGGCCCCTGGTGTGAGTGTCTGGCTGTGTGGCCCCTAGGGTGAGTGTCTGGCTGTGTGGCCCCTGGGGTGAGTGTCTGGCTGTGTGGCCCCTGGTGTGAGTGTCTGGCTGTGTGGCCCCTAGGGTGAGTGTCTGGCTGTGTGGCCCCTGGGTGAGTGTCTGTGTGGTCCCTGGGGTGAGTGTCTGGCTGTGTGGCCCCTGGGGTGAGTGTCTGCCTGTGTGGCCCCTGGTGTGAGTGTCTGTGTGGCCCCTGGTGTGAGTGTCTGGCTGTGTGGCCCCTGGTGTGAGTGTCTGGCTGTGTGGCCCCTGGTGTGAGTGTCTGGCTGTGTGGCCCCTGGGTTGAGTGTCTGTGTGGCCCCTGGGGTGAGTGTCTGGCTGTGTGGCCCCTGGGGTGAGTGTCTGGTGGTGTGACCCTGGTGTGAGTGTCTGGCTGTGTGGCCCCTGGGGTGAGTGTCTGGTGGTGTGACCCTGGTGTGAGTGTCTGTCTGTGTGGCCCCTGGGTGAGTGTCTGGCTGTGTTGCCCCTGGGGTGAGTGTCTGGCTGTGTGGCTCCTGGTGTGAGTGTCTGTCTGTGTGGCCCCTGGTGTGAGTGTCTGGCTGTGTGGCCCCTGGGGTGAGTGTCTGGCTGTGTGACCCCTGGGGTGAGTGTCTGGCTGTGTGGCCCTGGGGTGAGTGTCTGGCTGTGTGGCCCCTGGTGTGAGTGTCTGGCTGTGTGGCCCCTGGTGTGAGTGTCTGGCTGTGTGGCCCCTGGGGTGAGTGCCAGGCTGTGTGGCCCCTGGGGTGAGTGTCTGGCTGTGTGGCCCTCGGGTGAGTGTCTGGCTGTGTGGCCCTGGGGTGAGTGTCTGGCTGTGTGGCCCCTGGGGTGAGTGTCTGTCTGTGTGGCCCGTGGGGTGAGTGCCAGGCTGTGTGGCCCCTAGGGTGAGTGTCTGGCTGTGTGGCCCCTGGGGTGAGTGTCTGGCTGTGTGGCCCCTCGGGTGAGTGCCAGGCTGTGTGGCCCCTGGGGTGATTGTCTGGCTGTGTGGCCCCTGGGGTGAGTGTCTGGCTGTGTGGCCCCTGGGGTGAGTGTCTGGCTGTGTGGCCCCTGGGGTGAGTGTCTGGCTGAGTGGCCCCTGGGGTGAGTGTCTGGCTGAGTGGCCCCTGGAGTGAGTGTCTGGCTCTCAACCGTCAATCAACAGGTGTACAGATTCCTGAGCCTATTGGGCTCTATTGTGTGTGTACTCACTTAGTTGTACTCACCTAGTTGTGCTTGCGGGGGTTGAGCTCTGGCTCTTTGGTCCCGCCTCTCAACCGTCAATCAACAGGTGTACAGTTTCCTGAGCCTATTGGGCTCTATCATATCTACACATGAAACTGTGTATGGAGTCAGCCTCCACCACATCGCTTCCTAATGCATTCCATTTGTCAACCACTCTGACACTAAAAAAGTTCTTTCTAATATCTCTGTGGCTCATTTGGGCACTCAGTTCCACCTGTGTCCCTAGTGCGTGTGCCCCTTGTGTTAAACAGCCTGTCTTTATCAACCCTGTCGATTCCCTGAGAATCTTGAATGTGGTGATCATGTCCCCCCTAACTCTTGTCTTCCAACGAAGTGAGGTTTAATTCCTGCAGTCGCTCCTCGTAGCTCATACCTCTCAGCTCGGGTACTAGTCTGGTGGCAAACCTTTGAACCTTTTCCAGTTTAGTCTTATGCTTGACTAGATATGGACTCCATGCTGGAGCCGCATACTCCAGGATTGGTCTGACATATGTGGTATATAATGTTCTGAAAGATTCCTTACACAAGTTTCTAAAGGCCGTTCTTATGTTAGCCAACCTGGCATATGCTGCTGATGTTATCCTCTTGATATGAGCTTCAGGGGACAGGTCTGGCGTGATATCACCCCCAGGTCTTTCTCTCTCTCTGACTCTTGAAGTATTTCATCTCCCAAATGATACCTTGTATCTGGTCTCCTGCTTCCTACCCCTATCTTCATTACATTACATTTGCTTGGGTTAAACTCTAACAGCCATTTGTTCGACCATTCCTGCAGCTTGTCCAGGTCTTCTTGAAGTCTCAAGCTGTCCTCCTCTGTCTTAATCCTTCTCATAATTTGGCGTCGTCAGCAAACATTGAGAGGAATGAGTCTATACCCTCTGGGAGATCATTTACGTATATCAGAAACAGGATAGGTCCAAGTACAGAGCCCTGTGGGACTCCACTGGTGACTTCACGCCAGTCTGAGGTCTCACCCTCACTGTAACTCTCTGCTTCCTATTGCTTAGGTACTCCTTATCCACTGGAGCGCCCTACCTGTTACTCCTGCCTGTTTCTCCAGCTTATGCATCAACCTTTTATGGGGTACTGTGTCAAAGGCTTTCCGACAGTCCAAAAAATGCAGTCCGCCCACCCTTCTCTTTCTTGCTTAATCTTGTCACCTGATCGTAGAATTCTATCAAGCCTGTAAGGCAAGATTTACCCTCCCTGAACCCATGTTGATGGGTTGTCACGAAGTCTCTTCTCTCCAGATGTGTTACTAGGTTTTTTCTCACAATCTTCTCCATCACCTTGCATGGTATACAAGTTAAGGACACTGGCCTGTAGTTCAGTGCCTCTTGTCTGTCACCCTTTTTGTATATTGGTACTACATTAGCAGTCTTCCATATTTCTGGTAGGTCCCCCGTTTCCAGTGACTTACTATACACTATGGAGAGTGGTAAGCAAAGTGCTCCTGCACACTCTTTCAATACCCATGGCGAGATTCCATCCGGCCCAACAGCTTTTCTCACATCCAGCTCCAATAGGTGCTTTTGACCTCATCTCTTGTAATTTCGAACCTATCCAAGGTCACCTGGTTTGCTGCCACCTCTCCCAGCGCCGTGATATCTCCCTGTTCTATTGTAAAGACCTCCTGGAACCTTTTGTTGAGTTCTTCACACACCTCTTTGTCATTCTCTGTGTACCTGTCCTCGCCCACCCTAAGTTTAATCACCTGTTCCTTCACTGTTGTCTTCCTCCTGATGTGACTGTGTAGTAGCTTTGTTCAGTCTTGGCTTTATTAGCTATATCATTTTCATACCTTTTCTCAGCTGCTCTTCTCACACTGACATACTCGTTCCTGGTTCTCTGGTATCTCTCTCTACTTTCTGGTGTTCTGTTATTACGGAAGTTCCTCCATGCCCTTTGTTCAGCTCCTTTGCTTTCATACATTCCCTATTAAACCACGGATTCTTCCTTGCTTCTCTGTTTTTCCTGTTGGGCTGGGACAAACCTGCTTACAGCCTCCTGACATTTTGGGTGACATAGTCCATCATGTCTTGTACGGACTTGGTTCCGAGTTCTGTGTCCCATGTATATCCCATAGGAATTTATTCATCTCCTCATAGTTTCCCTTTCTGTACGCCAGCCTTTGGTTCCCAGTTCTTTTTTGGGGGTGATAATTCCTAGCTCAACCAGGTACTCAAAGCTCAATACACTATGATCACTCATTCCCAAGGGGCTTCCAACTTAACTTCCTTAATCCGACTCATTTAGGGTAAATATCAGATCAAGCAAGGCTGGTTCATCCCCTCCTCTCATTCTTGTCGGTCCCTTGACGTGTGACTTAGAAAGTTTCTTGTTGCCACATCCGCAGCTTAGCTAATCTCCATGTCTGGGCCTCGTGTGGGTCTCTGTTCCCCCAATCTATATTCCCATGGTTGAAGTCTCCCATGATTAGAAGTCTGGATCCGTTCCTGCTAGCCACAGAAGCTGCTCTCTCTATTATATTGATGGTGGCCATGTTGTTTCTATCATATTCTGTCTGGGTCTTCTGTCATTCGGTGGGGGGTTATATATGACTACTATTATAATTTTCTGTCCTCCAGTTGCAATGGTGCCTGATATGTAGTCACTGAAACCTTCACAGTTCTGAATTACCATCTCTTCGAAACTCCAACCTTCTCTTAGTAGCAAAGCTACACCACTCCGCTCTCCTTCTATCTCTTCCTCA
>WNGS01000982.1:50143-66557 GCA_020271785.1 Procambarus virginalis | reverse complement strand
GTTTTACTCCATTAACCTAACCTCTTTTGATCTTAGTGTATTCTTTATGTTTGTTATAATTTGTTCCTAGTTTTACCCCATTAACCAAGCCTCTTGTAATCTTTGTGTATTTTTGGTTTTATCATATGTCTTATTCCCCAACCCTTTAACCTAACCTTTCAGATGTAGTTATTGTGTTTGACGTATTTGTTGAATATATTATCCTTTTTCTAACCTTTCAGATGTAGTTTTTTCTCCTTTTTGTATATTTTACCCAAGTTAGGTAGGTTTATGCAAAATTAAGTTAGGTTACATTTCGTTAGGTTATGCAAGTTAAGTTAGGATACGTTAAGTTAGGGTATACAAGTTAGGTTAGGTTAAGTTAGGTTAGGTAAGTTAGGTTAGGTAGTTAGGTTAGGTAAGCAGGTTAAGTTAGGTTAGGTTGGTATGTTAGGTTAGGTTAGGTTATGCAAGTTAAGTTAGGTTAGGTTATGCAAGTTAAGTTAGGTTAGGTTATGCAAGTTAAGTTAGGTACATTAGGTTAGGTATGCAAGCTCAGTTAGGTTAGGTAAGTTAGGTTAGGTAAGTTAGGTAATTACATTAAGTTAGAATAGGTAAGTAAGGTAAGTAAGTTAGGTTATGCAAGTTAAGTTAGGTTACATTAGGTGAGGTTATGCAATTTAAATTAGATTAAGTTATGTAGGATAGGTTAGATTATGCAAGTTAAGTTAGGTTACATTAGGTTAGGATAGGTTAAGTTACATTAAGTTAGGTTGCATTAGGTTAGGTTAAGTTAGGTTACATTAAGTTAGGTTAAGTTAGCTTAGGTAAAGGTAAGTTAGGGTAGGTTAGCTTAGTTAGGTTAGGTTAGGTAAGTTTGATTAGGTTAGGTTAAATTAGGATAGGTTAAGTTAGGTTAGGTAAGTTAGGTTAGGTTAGGTAAGTTAGGTAGGTTAGGTTAGGTAAGTTAGGTTATGTTAGGGTAAGTTAGGTAAGGTTAGGTTACATTAGGTTAGGTTAGTTATGCAAGTTAAGTTAGGTTACATAAGCTAGGTTAAGTTAGGTTAAGCAGCTTAAGTTAGGTAGGTAAGGTAAGTTAGGTTAGGTTATGCAAGTTAAGTTAGGTTACATTAGGTGAGGTTATGCAAGTTAAGTCAGGTTAAGTTATGTTAGGTTAGGTTAGATTATGCAAGTAAGTTAGGTACATTAGGTTAGGTTATGCAGTTAAGGTAGGTTAGGTTATGCAAGTTAGGTTAGGTTATGCAAGTTAAGTTAGGTTACATTAGGTTAGGTTATGCAAGTTAAGTTTGGTTAGGTTAAGTTAGGTTACGTTAAGTTAGGTTAAGTTAGGTAAGGTAAAGTAAGTTAGGGTTGTAGCTAGTTAGGTTAGGTTAGGTAAGTTCGGTTAGGTTAGGTTAAGTTAGGATAGGTTAGTTAGGTTAGGTAAGTTAGGTAAGAGTTAATTAGGTAGGGTAAGCTAAGTTAGGTTTAGGAATGTTATGTTAGGTACTCACCTAATTGTACTCACCTAATTGTGCTTGCGGGGGTTGAGCTTTGGCTCTTTGGTCCCGCCTCTCAACTGTCAATCAACAGGTGTACAGATTCCTGAGCCTACTGGGCTCTATCATATCTACACTTGAAACTGTGTATGGAGTCAGCCTCCACCACATCACTGCCTAATGCATTCCATTTATTAACTACTCTGACACTGAAAAAATTCTTTCTAACGTCTCTGTGGCTCATCTGGGTACTAAGTTTCCACCTGTGTCCCCTTGTTCGTGTCCCACCCGTGGTGAAGAGTTTCTCTTTGTCCGCCCTGTCAATTCCCCTGAGAATTTTGTAGGTGGTTATCATGTCTCCCCTTACTCTTCTGTTTTCCAGGGATGTGAGGTTCAGCTCCTTTAGCCTTTCCTCGTAGCTCAATCCTCTCAGTTCCGGGACGAGCCTGGTGGCATACCGCTGAATCTTCTCTAACTTTGTCTTGTGTTTAACTAGGTATGGACTCCAGGCTGGAGCTGCATACTCCAGGATTGGTCTTACATAAGTGGTATACAGGGTTCTGAAAGATTCCTTACACAAATTTCTAAAGGCAGTTCTTATGTTGGCCAGTCTAGCATATGCCGCTGATGATATTCTTTTGATGTGGGCTTCTGGGGACAGGTTCGGTGTGATATCAACCCCAGATCTTTCTCTCTATTGACTCTTGTAGGATTTCCCCTCCCAAATGATACCTTGTGTTCAGCCTCCTGCTCCCTTCTCCTAATTTCATCACCTTACACTTTCCCGAGTTGAACTTTAGCAGCCATTTTCTAGACCATTCCTCCAGTTTATCCAGGTCATCCTGTAGTCTCTGTCTATCTTCATCCGTCTTGATTCTTCTCATAATTTTGCATCATCAGCAAACATTGAGAGGAATGAGTCTATACCCTCCGGAAGATCGTTCACATATATTAGAAACAGGATGGGTCCAAGTACTGAGCCCTGTGGGACTCCGCTGGTGACATCTCGCCACTCTGATGTCTCCCCCTCACCGTTACTCGCTGTTTCCTGTTGCTTAAGTACTCCCTTATCCACTGGAGCACCTTCCCTTTACTCCTGCCTGTTGCTCCAACTTTTTTAACAGCCTTTTGTGCGGTACTGTGTCAAAGGCTTTTTGGCAATCCAGGAAAATGCAGTCGGCCCACCCTTCTCTTTCCTGCCTAATTTTTGTTGCTTGGTCATAAAATTCTATTAAACCTGTGAGGCACGATTTACCATCCCTGAACCCATGTTGGTGGTGCGTTACAAAGTTATTTCCCTCTAGATGCTCTACGAGCCTTTTCCTCACGATCTTCTCCATTACCTTGCATGGTATACAAGTTAAGGAAACTGGCCTGTAATTCAGTGCCTCTTGCCTGTCACCCTTTTTGTATATTGGGACCACGTTAGCTGTCTTCCAACTTTCTGGTAAGTCTCCTGTTTCCAGTGACCTGTTATACACCATAGAGAGTGGCACACTTAGTGCTTCTGCACCTTCCTTTAGTATCCATGGTGAGATTCTGTCAGGCCCAACAGCCTTTGTCACATCCAGCTCCAGCAGACACCTTTTGACCTCATCACTGGTGAGGTCAAATTCCTCCAAGGTTGCTTGGTTTGCCACCTCCTCATTTAGTGCAGGGGCTTCTCCTTGTTCTATTGTGAAGACCTCCTGGAATCTCTTGTTGAGTTCTTCACACACCTCCTTGTCATTCTCTGTGTATCTGTTCTCCGCTTTTCACAGCTTCATCACTTGTTCTTTCACTGCTGTTTTCCTCCTGATGTGGCTGTGGAGCAGCTTTGGTTGGGTCTTGGCTTTACTCGCGATGTCATTTTCAAACTGTCTCTCTGCTTCTCTCCTCACTCTGAGGTACTCATTTCTGGCCCTCTGGTATCTCCCCCTGCTCTCTGGTGTTCTGTTATTTCTGTAATTTCTCCATGTTCTTTTACTCAGTTGCTTCGCTACCCTGCATTCCTGGTTGAACCATGGGTTTTTCTGTTGTTTTTCGTTTTTCTCCTTTTGGACAGGGATAAACCTGTCTGCAGCTTCCTGGCACTTCTGGGTGACAAAATCCACCATGACCTGCACATTCTTGTCTCTAAGTTCTGTTTCCCATGGTATTCCTCTGAGGAAGCTCCTCATCTCTTCATATTTTCCTCTTCGGTAATTCAGTCTTTTTCCCTCCACTCCCATCCTTGGATAGGTTATCCCTACCTCCACCAAGTACTCAAAGGTCAGTACACTGTGGTCACTCATTCCTATGGGGGCTTCCACTTTGACTTCCCTTATTTCTGACTCATTCAGGGTGAATATCAAGTCGAGTCTAGCTGGTTCATCATTGCCTCTCACTCTTGTGGGTTCCTTGGTATGTAACATTGGGTGGGGAGGATAGGTTAGGTAGGTTTAAGCAGTGTTGTACAGAGAACAGTTTTAAAGGTAAAGTGTCTAAGAAAATATATTTTAACATAAGTGCAAGTTTGATATTAAAAGCTGAACTAGTTACATTTTGGAGAGAAATTTTACGCCCGAAGATGTCTTAGAGAACAACATTGATGTCTTAAAGTATAACTTGTTGGATGACGGAGAGTTTCTTTGATGAACGAAGGTGTTTTAGAGAACAACTTTTGGTGAACGAAGGTGAGTTAGAGATTATCTTTGATGACTCTGAGATTATCTTTGATGAACGAAAGTGAGTTAGAGATTACCTTTGATGACATTGAAATAACTTTTGCTAGCTCTGAGAATAACTTTTATGAATTAGAGAACAACTTTTGTTAGCTCCGTGATTAATTTTGATGACTTAGAAATTAATTTGAGGACATGAGAGTACCTTTTGATGTCTCTGAGAATAACTTTATGAAAAAAGATGTTTTGGAAAGTTTCTCTGATGAACAAAGTTGAATTAGAGATTAACTTTGATGACTTTGAGAACAACTTTGAAGACTTAGAGAACAACTTTGATGAACGAAGATGTCTTAGAAAGCTTTTCTAATAAATGAAAGGTTACTTAGAGAATAATATTTGATAACTGAGATTAACTTTTTGATGACTGAGATTAATTTTTAATGTCACTGGGAATAACTTTTATGACTTAGAGAATAACTTTGATGAAAGAAAGTGACTTAGAAATTACCTTTCAGAACATCAGTAGTATTTTTTTGATAGCTCAAAGATTAACTTTTGACGACATAGAGAATAACTTTTATGTCTTAGAGAACAACATTGATGTGTTAGAGAATAACTTTGATGAACGAAGAGTAGTTTGGGTGTATCTGAGTGTGGCCTTGATGTCTCGAAGAGTAACTTCGGTGTTTCAAAGAGTGTCTTTGATGTCTCAAAGAGGGTCTTTGATGTCTCAAAGAATGTCTTTTGATTTCTCGAAGAGTAATTTGATGTCTCGAAAAGTGTCTTTGATTTCTCACAGAGTAGCTTGGGTGTGTCTGAGTACGTCCTTGATGTCTTTGAGTAAGTCCTTGATGTCCCGAAGAGAGTCTTTGATATCTTGATGAGTACCTTTGGCGTGTTTGAGAGTGTCTCCTTGATGTCTCGAAGAGTGTCCTTGCCAATTTTTTCTTACTAACGAGGCGAAATTTTAGTTACATTTGACTATTTTTGTACTCTATGATGTATACTGTTAGTTACGAAAGTGTGGAACGAAGTTACATTGACTATTTTTCTTACTTAACGACACGTAATTTTAGTTAGCAACAGTGATGAATATGACTATTTGAGTTTAGAGAAATGATATTTTCGTTAAGAAAAGATGAACAAGACTATTTTCAGTTGATAGACGTTGGATGAAGTTAGTTATGAACAATACTGGAAAGATTTCTTTGACTATTTTTAGCTAAGAGAAAGGGTATTTCAGTTAAGAACAGTGCTGAACGAGGCTAATCCCGACCATTTTTAGTTGATTGACAAGTAATTTTTAGTTAAGAAGTTACAAGAAAAGTTTGTCTTTGTAAATTTGGTACTGAATAAAGTGTAGATTTGTTTAAGAACAGTGTTGGTAAGAAAATATTAAGTTGACTACGAGAATTACTTTGATATAGTTTTGCAAATAAAACTGGATGACTAAATTTGTTTGGGGAACTGAATTGCGGTTGATAATATTTGACAAAGAACTAGATACTAAATGGAAAAAACAATTAGTTTAAAGAAACAAAGAACATAAAAAAATTGAAAATAAGTAAGGGAATGAACACAGTGAACATACGGGGAACACAGAAAACATGTAAGAAAAGCTGATGAACATGGTGAACATAAGAGGAATATGAACTTACACAGAACATGAAGACATGATAAGGAACATAGAGAATACAAAGAATGAACACTGAATATGTGAAGAAATATGCTAAGAACATTGAGAACATGAATATTGAGTATAAAAGCTGTACAGAGAACATATGATGTACATGAAAACATGACAAAGAACACAGTGAACAGAAGGGGAAAATGGCAAAACAGAGAAAAATGGAGAAAAATGGTGAAAAAATATGAACTGAATGGGCTGTGAACATTTGAAGAACATGGAGTGAACATGGAAAACATGGATGAGAATACGAAGAACACAGTGAATATAGAGAAAATATGCAAATACAGTACGATTATTGAAGGTTTGGATAAGTTGGGGATGAGAAGGTAAGGGTAAGGTGAGATTTTGACCATGTGATTATTGCTTACTTGGGTAAACAAAAGGTATTGAAGGTAAGGTGTTATATGACCGTGTGAATATTACAGAGCTGAGTACAAAAAGTGTATTAAAGGCAATGATGTTTACTTTGATAGACTGGAGAGGGGCTTGATCAGAAATAATTTGATGAACATTGAACTAAGGTGGGGGACAAGAGCTGGAGCTCAGCAACAGACTTGATCTTATTTACTATGCTTGAAAATACCGCAGTTACAAATTTCCGGGAAAATTAGTCTGTTACTAAAGAACTTGTACAAATGAACTAAGGTGAGGGGACATGAGCTGGAGCTCAGTAACTGACTTGATCTTATTTACTGTGTTTGAAATACAGAGGGTATAAGTTTCAGGGAAATTAATTAGGTATTAACAAAGATACGAGAGGGAACGAAGGCTGAGGACAGGAGCTAGAACTCGGTAATTGTTCGGATCTTATTTACTACGTCTGAAATAAGACTGTTAAAAATTTAAGGGGGATTGAACTGTTAGTAAAGTTGTTATGAGAGTGGGTTAAGGCGGGAACAGGAGCTAGAACTTCGTATTTGTTCGGATCTTATTTACTACATCTGAAATATGACTTTTTAAAATTTGACTAAAATTGGGCTATTAGTAGCAAAAATGTGGTCTCTAACAAATTTTGGTCTTCAATTGGACTCTGATTAATTTCGATCATGAACTGGACTCTGACGAATTTCTGTCTACAAACGGACTCTGACTAATTTTGTTCACAGAGTGGATTCTGAATAATTTCAGGCCCAAACTTGACTCTGAATATTTTTGGGGACATAGTGGACTCTGAATTATTTCTGTCTACAACTGGACTCTGGTGAAATTTGAGCTTAAACTGAACTCTGACGAATTTCTGTTGTTAATTGGACTCTGTTAATTTTCAGGGTAAAACTTGATTCTGATTATTTTCAGACATAAACTGGACTCTGATGAAATTTGAGCTTACAAAATTCGGTCATAAACATATAAATAAACTTCTATGATTATTTGAAACTCTGAAATATTTTCTTAAAACTGATCTCTGATTATTTCAGGCATAAACTGAACTCAAAATATTTGAGCTTAAACTGGTCTCTGAATAATTTGTCTATAATTGGACTCTGTTCAATTTTGCTCTTTTACAGGTGAAACAGCCGTAAACGGTTATAAAACTTAAAGTCACGACTAAGATGTCTGTTTTCCTTAACAAAACGTCTAAGACAATATTCTCTGAAAATGGTCTTTGAAAAATACGAGGTTTGAAAATTGGTAAAATATGTCCATAGAGTTTACCTGGAAACTGCGTGACTTAAACACGATAACAAACTTCTATGAACTTATTTTCATCATAAGATCTCCTAACAAACTTCTAAAATATCAGAAATTATTTTCCTCATAAGAATTCTTTAATTCCAAATCTGTGACTGGCCAAGTTCACCTGAAACCCCTGACACGCTACACGGGAATTTCCAAAAAAATAAAAATTCCCGTGTGGCGTGTCATCCCTACTACTAGCCTCGCATATGCTGCAGCCTCTTTTCTCTTTATGTGGGCTTCAGGAGACAGGTTTGGTGTGATATCAACTCCTAGATCTTTCTCTCTGTCTGTTTCATTAAGTACTTCATCTCCTATTCTGTATCCTGTGTCTGGCCTCCTGTTTCCACTGCCTAGTTTCATTACTTTGCATTTACTCGGGTTGAACTTCAACAGCCATTTGCTGGACCAATCACTCAGTCTGTCTAAGTCATCTTGTAGCCTCCTACTATCATCCTCTGTTTCAATCCTCCTCATAATTTTTGCATCGTCGGCAAACATTGAGAGGAACGAATCTATACCCTCTGGGAGATCATTTACATATACCAGAAACAGTATAGGTCCAAGGACTGACCCCTGCGGGACTCCACTTGCAACATCTCGCCAGTCTGAGACCTCACCCCTCACACAGACTCGTTGTCTCCTGTTGCGTCGCTCTACGCGGACAGCTGGCACTAATTCTCCCATAATTAGGCAAATTAACAAATTGCTCGCTCCCATTAAGTGACTGAGAATTTCCCTGAATACTCAAAGGGTCCCTTTAAATCCTCAACACAGTTCCTAGGACAGTAATAATGTATACCTGATACCACTGCACAAACCTGCACATAATGATACCGTCAGCATGCCCCCCATGCTAATGACATCATTAGGCAATCAGTCAGCGATCACATCTACTGACTCACCACACAACATAATACATGCAACATGCAAATGAAACATATGGAAATGGCCTCCATAAACAATGCAAATTAATCACCAGGACAATATACAGACCTCAGGATAACCCTGCCCCACGGGCCTGCTTAATTAACTCTAACCTGGCCTAATTACACAATGAGGTACCATGGCACTAACCAAGGCTGAACGATTATACAGAATCGACAGACTGGATCATTTATAGGATGATTTTCTACACTGACTGGTCCCATACTCTAGTCAGTCTTCACACAACATCTCTACAGAAGTACAATTATATCACTACATGATTTACAGTGACAATTTCCCTCTCCAGGTACTGCCCCACAGTCACCTGGGCGTGCCACAGACAGGTGTCTCAGCTGCTTCCCTAGCCTGGCCGGGCTAGGGGCCCACACAACTTTTCTCTTATTTCCCTTAATACTGAGACACTGTTACACTGATAAAGTACTCACGTGTCCTTCCACACATTTTTCTCATTTCCCAGGTCTTTACCACCTGGCTGTCAACACTTAGCTTGCTCCTCGTGCGTCGACAAGATGTGGCCCTAGGCTGTCCTGGGAAGGTGGCCAAGGGGGTGGCCAAAGGTGGTGGCCAACATGTGGCCACCGCGTGGCCTTCAGGAGGGTAGCCACGGGTGGCGCGTGACGTCACAGCACCCCACCCCCACCCGGGCTGCTCGTGCGCGGGGTAAAGGGGGGTGGCCTGGGCCGGGCCGGGCCGTGGTGACGCACGGGTGGCCAGGGGGTGGCCACGTGGCGCCTGGGGCATACACACATGTGGATGGGGAATCACCACTAAACCCCAACCAACTAGAGCATGACTCGCTCTTACACTGGGGTGACAGGGGTGACACTGGCCGGCGTCACCTACCACATGGACGACGTCGGGCAGAATTCAAAGTCCAACAGGGGCCAGTAACAACACCTTAATTACACTGGTAGGCCCTGCCCATTATTCCACCCAATTGGCCATGAACATACAGGATAATCTGAGCCACCTGCTACCCCATGGGGCTCTGATAGCTGCCCCATGGGTGATCACTGTCTCTGAGGCTACTCTCCTGTCCTGCATTTACCAGTCCCAGTTTCTCGCGAATTTGGGCTTCGACACACCCAGGGTGGCTGGAGTGCCATGCAATATGAATAAACTGAACGACAGGAGCGATAACGGTGGTGGGGGGTGGCAGGCCCGCCACCCCCACCTAGACACTGCTTATACCCTGGCTGCCCAATTCAAAACTAAACTCTTGGCGGGCTAGAGAGGTGACTACCATGAATTCTTGCTGGGGTTGTACAGTCCCCACTCTGGCAAGAATTCCCTCACCTGTGTGACCTATGTAACCTTAGGGTTACTTTGTTTCTTTAAGTTGTGTTGAGAACTTGAGGATTCAGTGAGTTAATTAGGGTAATTAACTGGATAAGGGGGTGCACATTTGTAGTTGTTGAATGAGTGAGGGCTGTTATGGGAGAACAGTGTTGAACTTGAGCTTGTGGGAATACGTTTCCGGTGCAATTAATTGTCCGTGTGACAATTAATTGACCACTCTAGCTAATTATGTAATTAGCATTCTCATCATGAATTCACGTAGTGGGAGAGGATCTGTCAGAGTCTGTCAGTGATAGTGTTAACGTCAGTTGCTCGAGACTAACTGCCTTTCGGGGTTAGGGCAATTAGTGGCTCATGATAATTAGTGGAGTAATTAACGTCTGGAGTCTTGAGGACTCAGATGACTCGGTAAAGCGAGGTCATGGGGTTAGCATAATACGTTATATTAATCATATTCTGTCTGGTGACAGTGGATTAAGTTGCACTCATTGTTAATTAGTAATTAACTCCTCTTCCGTGAATTCACAGTGTTTGATGAGACCTGCTTAGGCAGTGCGGAGTGAGACGTATTTATGTATGATTAATTATCGGTCCTGGTGACAGTTAATTAATTGCTCGAGGTTAATTAGGGTAATTAGCACTCATAGTAAAAGTAATTAATGACACACAGACTGTTGAGAAGCCACCCACTTGGGGTAGGCTTAGTTAACGTAACTCAATTTGGATGTAATTAGTGGTCCGTTTGACCTTAATTAAGAATTACTCACTGAATACTTGCAAGGAGTCAAGTGTGATGTAATTTAAGAGTTTGAGTTATTGTGACAAGAGGACTTGTGTTAACGTAGAGTACTATCATGTTGTTGTCTAGCGTGAGACACTTGTTTGTGATTAAAGTAGTACTTTGTTGCTGACTGCTGTGATCAGTCAATTTCCATCATTATTCACATAATCAATGTTGTAATTGATTAAGGCAATTTCTTTTGGTTATCGTCTAGTGACGAGGGTAAAGTAACTTAGGGATGAGTGGAGCTGTGTCCCAGAATCCCACCTTGCCTGACTTTGTTCACTTTAGTTGTGATAGGGGGAGTCACTGTTGGACTACCCGCCTAGTTACGGGGGTCGCTCCTGTTGGGCGGGAGGACCTTAAGTTCGTGATTAGAGTAGCTGACACCTTAAGTCGTGTCACTATTGATTGCTTGCTTGTGTCATCAGTGGATAACTTTTGTTCAGTTAGTTCATGTTGTCAGCCCGAAGTGTCAGCAGGATGGAGCCTGCTGTCATTTCTCGAGGGGCTGTTGAATAGCTGTGTTGCAAATGCCACTGATTGGACTTTAACGTAAATAAATCACTCGCTGCGGTGTAACTTAGTCTGTGATATTTTTCTTTGATTTGCAATATTGCGTCGTCAGTGGGCACACCTGTGTTCAGGTTAGTTCAGTATGCAGCCACACAGCAAGGGTTGCTAGTTAGCTGTTGGTTATAGTGCCACTGGATGGACATTAACGTAAATGTAAACTCGATAATGTAGTAGTCTAGTCTCTTGTTATTAATAAATTGTTTATTGTACAGAAAACGGTCTTTGATGTCAACCTTCAACTATTCTGTGCCACACCCATGTTCTGATATATTGATATTGTTGTTTTGATCTTTGATATGACGGCTGTGCTCTTGGGAATTCGAATTCCAATTCATAGCGCCACAACAAATATAAAATTTGATTGTGAGAACCCGTCGGTTACCCTTTATTGGTTTTAACGTCATGTTTAACTAGGAGGAACCAGCGGCCTATTGTGGACAGGTTTTCACCCTTGCTGGTGGAAGCCTGGCGGTTTGCTCCCGCTTCTCCTTTTTCTACTGGACTCATGCTTAACTGCCAAGAGCAGCCTTTAAACTTGTAGTCCACCTCCTAAGGGAGGTAGGCGTAGAGAAAAATCTCACACTTAGGTACTCTTTTATCCAATGGAGTACCTTCCCTTCCACTCCACCCTGCATCTCTAGCTTTCTCACCAGCCTCTTGTGTGGCACTGTATCAAAGGCTTTCTGACAATCCAAAAATATGCAGTCTGCCCACCCTTCTTTTTCTTGCCATATTTTTGTTACCTGGTCATAGAATCAAGTAACCCTGTGTGGCAGGAACTGCCATCCCTGAACCCATGTTGATGCTGTGTTACAAAGTTCCTTTGCTCCAGATGCTCCACTAGCTTTTTTCGCACAATCTTCTCCATCAGCTTGCATGGTATGCAGGTTAGGGACACTGGCCCGTAGTTCAGTTCCTCCTGTATATCCCCTTTCTTGTATATCGGGCTACGTTAGCTGCTTTCCAAATATCTGGCAGTTCCCCTGTTGCCAGTGATTTGTTATCCACTATGGAGAGTGGTAGGCACAGTTCTCTTGCTCCTTCCTTTAGTATCCAAGGTGTGTGTGTGTGTGTGTGTGGCGGAGGTGATCAGGGGGGGGGGATTGGTGGTGTGATCTTTTGACACTAAGGTGACAGAAGCTAGTACTTACATGAGCCATATATGTCATGATTCTTTACTTTCTTTAGCTAGTATGCCAAGACTATTTGTTATACTAAAAACACAGTACACACAAATTCACAAAGACTAGAGTGTGTGTATTGGGGATTTTAGGGGGAGAGATACTGGGAGGAAGGGGGTAAAGCACAGAAGAGGTTTATTTGTGTATGCTTAAGGGGGGAGAGGGAGGAGGAGGAAGAGGGTGAGAGATTGGAGGTATGGTCAGTTGTCCAACAGTTGTTAACTATGTGTCAGCGGCCATATTCTAGCCGGTTCCCATGCATGGGGGAGGGGGGGGGGGAAGTGTTTCGGGAACGATAGTGTGGGAAATAGGGGGGGGGGATAACCTCTGACTGGCGTGATGTTTCACATAAGTAAAAACGTTTCGTATTTTGATTTACTCTATCCCTTTACTGTGTGTGTGTGTGTGTGTGTGTGTGTGTGTGTGTGTGTGTGTGTGTGGTGTGTGTGTGTGTGTGTGTGTGTGTGAATGTGTGTGTGTGTTTGTGTACGTGAGTAGCTTGTGTAAGTGATCATACTCACTCACAGACAACTATGAAGGGAAGAACATGACAGTCAGCTCGGCCCTCAAGCCAGGCCCTCCGCCAAGGCAAGTATTGGATAACACAAGGCGGTCTCTAACCCCTGTCTCATTAAATTCCTCTTGATAATCAAACACTTCCTAAGCATTTTCGTGGTAAACAAACACGGTGTTTGTGTGTGAAGGAACCTGACCTATGGTAGGTGCTGTGGTGGATGTGAACGGGTGAAGGAACCTGACCTGTGGTAGGTGCTGCTGGTGGGTGTGAACGGGTGAAGGAACCCGACCTGTGGTAGGTGCTGCTGGGGGATGTGAACGGGTGAAGGAACCTGACCTGTGGTAAGTGCTGCTGGGGGGTGTGAACGGGTGAAGGAACCTGACCTGTGGTAGGTGCTGCTGGTGGATGTGAACGGGTGAAGGAACCTGACCTGTGGTAAGTGCTGCTGGGGGGTGTGAACGGGTGAAGGAACCTGACCTGTGGTAGGTGCTGCTGGTGGATGTGAACGAGTGAAGGAACCTGACCTGTGGTAAGTGCTGCTGGGGGGTGTGAACGGGTGAAGGAACCTGACCTGTGGTAGGTGCTGCTGGTGGGTGTGAACGGGTGAAGGAACCTGACCTGTGGTAGGTGCTGCTGGGGGGTGTGAACGAGTGAAGGAACCTGACCTGTGGTAGGTGCTGCTGGTGGGTGTGAACGAGTGAAGGAACCTGACCTGTGGTAGGTGCTGCTGGTGGGTGTGAACGAGTAAAGGAACCTGACCTGTGGTAGGTGCTGCTGGGGGGTGTGAACGAGTAAAGGAACCTGACCTGTGGTAGGTGCTGCTGGTGGTGTGAACGAGTAAAGGAACCTGACCTGTGGTAGGTGCTGCTGGGGGGTGTGAACGAGTAAAGGAACCTGACCTGTGGTAGGTGCTGCTGCGGGGTGTGATCGAATGAAGGAACTCCACCTGTGAATGATGGGTTGAAAGAAATTCCGCATCTTATATTAATAAAAGCTTAAAAATTACTTTAATTGAAAATAATTAAAACAAAATTATTTATTAAAACTTCATTTAGGGGTTACCGGATGAGTCTGGATGTGATGGCTGTGTTACCCTGCGCCCTGCAAACACAAACAATCTTATAGACCAAAAAATCGTCAATAAGGGCTGGTTCTAGCCGATAGAATAAGTACTCTCGAAATCGTCTACAGGTAATTTAAATTAGACAAAAATACCTTGTAATTGTACTCACCTATTTGTGATTACGGGGTTTGAGCTCTGGGTCTTTGGTCCCGCCTCTCAACTGTCAATCAACTGGTGTACAGGTTCCTGAGTGTGTGTGTGTATACTTATCTATTTGTACTCGCCTATTTGTGCTTGCAGGATCGAGCATTGACTCTTGGATCCCGCTTTTCTAGCCATCGGGTGTTTACAGCAATGATTCCTGTCCCATTTCCCTATCATATCCAGTTTTAGAATTATTAATAGAGTTTGCTTCCGCGTCTTGTTCCTTAAGGTTAAGTGCATTCCATTTTCCCACTACTCTCACGCTAAAAGAATACTTCCTAACATCTCTGTGACTCATCTGAGTTTCGAGCTTCCAACAATCTCCTCTCGTTCTGTTACTATTACATGTGAACATTTCATCTATTTCCACTTTGTCAATTCCCCTGAGTATTTATATGTTCCTATCATATCTCCTATCTCCCTTCTTTTTTCTAGTGTCGTAAGGTTCAGTTTCTTCAGGCGCTCTTCATATCCCATCCCTCGTAAATCTGGGTCAAGGCTCGTCCAAACCTCTGAACCTTTTCAGTTTCGTTATGTGTTTCTTCAGGTGGGGACTTCATGAGGCGCGGCATACTCTAAGACTGGTCTCACATAGGCAGTGTAAAGCGCCCTAAAAGCCCCCCTCACTTATGTTTCTGAATGATGTTCTAACTTTCGCCAGTGTAGGGTACGCTGATTGATTTATTGATAAAGATTAAGCCACCCAAGAGGTGGCACGCGCATGAATAGCCCGTAAGTGGTTCAATTTTTTGTTCAGCAATCTTTTCAGTATTCTGAGGTCGCATTTAACCGTCAAGCTGCTATCGCGTGGGAGGATACTGCTTGACAGTCTTTATGAGGGTGTCCAGCTGTTGGACACCTTTTTTGACCAGGAGAGTGGCTGAGTACGCTGCTGTCGTTATCCTATTTATATGCACCTCAGGAGTTAGGTTAGGTGTCACATCCACTCCCAGGTCTCTTTCTCAAATCGTTACAAGTAGGCAGTTCCCCTTCATTGTGTACTGTCCCTTTGGTCGCCTATCAACTACTCCCATTTCCATAACTTTACATTTACTCGTGTTGATCTCCAGTAGCCATTTCTCTGACCATCTCTGCAATCGGTCCAGGTGCTCTTGGAGGATCCTACAATCTTCATCGGTCACAACTCCTCATTAATTTTGCGTCATCCGCGAACATTGACATGTAGGATTCCACTCCTGTAAAGATATCATTTACGTAAATTAGAAAGAGGTTTGGTCCCAGCACCGATCCTTGTGGTACTCCACTCTTTACTGTTCGCCAGTCCGACTTCTCACCCCTTACCATTACTCTCTGGCTCCTTCCTGTTAGATAGTTCCTTACCCATGCTAGGGCCGTTCCGCTTACTCCTGCCTGCCCTTCAAGTTTGTATAGCAGTCTCATGTGCGGTACTATATCAAAGGCCTTCTGGCAGTCTAGAAATATGCAGTCTGCCCAGCCTTCTTTGTCCTGCCTTACCCTTGTTATTTAATCATAGAATTCCAAAAGGTTTGTTAGGCATGATTTCCCTGTTCAGAACCCATGTTGGCGTTTGTTTACAAACCCAATGCTCTCCAGGTGGGCAACAAGTCTTTGCCTAATTATTCTTTCAAGTATTTTGCAGGAGATGCTTGTCAGTGATACGAGTTTGTAGTTTAAGTGCCTCCTCCCTATCACCTTTCTTGAAAATCGGTACGACATTTGCCTTCTTCCAGCAACTGGCCAATTCTCCCGACATTAGTGTCTCATTGAAGATCATTGCCAGAGGTACACTGAGGGCCTACGCTGCTTCTTTTAATATCGTTGTTGATAATTTGTCTGGTCCAACCGCTCTAGTTTGCATCCAGTGTGGTCAACTGCTTCATTACCTCCTCTGCTGTCACCTCTATATCTGATAGTCTTTCATCTAGGGTAATCTCTTCAACAATGGAGCTGCTCAGGCTCGGGATGATTTAGGATGATTTAGCTACTGTCTATATAATGGCAGGATATCTGTATTCAGGCTAGGCTCTCTGGCAAATAGGGATCTTTCCTATACATTTTGGGATATCTCCTAGCTAGATTGGTGTCTCCTATCCATTTTGGGATGTCTCCTATCCATTTTGGGATATTCCATCCAGACTGAAATCTTTTCTGTCTGTTTTGGGATATCTCCTACCCAGGAAGGAATATTACAATTGGAAGACACAGCAGGGCTTGACGGGGCTATTCATGCCCGTGCCACTCTTGGTGACTTAATCTTCATCAATCAGTCAAGTCAAGTGCTCTCAGCAATCAATCCCGCTACAGACCGAAAGATTTCTTGCTCTGAATCCCATTCGTTCGTGTGCTGACTAACCTCACTTCCCTCTCTCTCTCTCT
>WNGS01000982.1:23603-35204 GCA_020271785.1 Procambarus virginalis | reverse complement strand
GAATCATGGAACAACTTGAGAGTCGCACCCTATCTCAGAACGGCGAAGAAGGTTAGGTAGAGAAATAGAAACAATTGAACTCAAGCTGCAAGAATAATACAAAACGCAGGAGAGGCAAAGAAAGCAAAAGGCCATCAGTGAAATAGAGAGAAACCCGAAATATTTTTCTCCTATGCAAAATCAAGATCAAAACCACATCTAGTATCGGGCCCCTGCGAAGGAAGATGGAACTTTCACCGATGACAAAAGAAATGAACGAAATACTCAGGAAGCAATACGACTCTGTCTTCAGCGAGCCATTAATGCACTAAAATCGATAACCCAAATGATTTTTTATGGATATGATACCAACATCAATTCATATATCAGACGTCACCCTATCCCCACTGGATTTGAAGAAGCCATAAACAGTATGCTATGCACTCCGCACCAGGCCCGGATTCTTGGAACTCCATATTCATCAAGAACTGTAAAAAAAACTATTGCAGGCCCTTCACATCTAATCCACATAAAATGAGTTCAAAAGGAATTACCGGAAAAATAGGCGGAAAGATCTACAATTTCCTGACTATTAGAACCCATGTGTTATAGTCAACAAAATAAAATCCGGACCATCAGCCGTAAAGATCTCTGTCCCCCAGGGTACTGTGCTTTCTCCAGTACTCAGTCCCCTGGGTACTGTGCTTGCTCCAGTACTCAGTCCCCCAGGGTACTGTACTTGCTCCAGTACTCAGTCCCCCAGGGTACTGTACTTGCTCCAGTACTCAGTCTCTCTGGGTACTGTGCTTGCTCCAGTACTCAGTCCCCCAGGGTACTGTGCTTGCTCCAGTACTCAGTCCCCCAGGGTACTGTGCTTTCTCCAGTACTCAGTCCCCCAGGGTACTGTGCTTTCTCCAGTACTCAGTCCCCCAGGGTACTGTTCTTTCTCCAGTACTCAGTCCCCCTGGGTACTGTGCTTGCTCCAGTACTCAGTCCCCCTGGGTACTGTGCTTGCTCCAGTACTCAGTCCCCCAGGGTACTGTGCTTTCTCCAGTACTCAGTCCCCCAGGGTACTGTGCTTGCTCCAGTACTCAGTCCCCCAGGGTACTGTGCTTTCTCCAGTACTCAGTCCCCCAGGGTACTGTAATTGCTCCAGTACTCAGTCCCCCAGGGTACTGTGCTTTCTCCAGTACTCAGTCCCTCTGGGTACTGTGCTTTCTCCAGTACTCAGTCCCCCAGGGTACTGTAATTGCTCCAGTACTCAGTCCCCCAGGGTACTGTGCTTTCTCCAGTACTCAGTCCCTCTGGGTACTGTGCTTTCTCCAGTACTCAGTCCCCCTGGGTACTGTGCTTGCTCCAGTACTCAGTCCCCCAGGGTACTGTGCTTTCTCCAGTACTCAGTCCCCCTGGGTACTGTGCTTGCTCCAGTACTCAGTCCCCCTGGGTACTGTGCTTGCTCCAGTACTCAGTCCCCCAGGGTACTGTGCTTTCTCCAGTACTCAGTCCCTCTGGGTACTGTGCTTGCTCCTGTACTCAGTCCCCCAGGGTGTTGTGCTTGCTCCAGTACTCAGCTCCCCAGGGTACTGAGCTTTCTCCAGTACTCAGTCCCCCAGGGTACTGTGTTTGCTCCAGTACTCAGTCTCCCTGGGTACTGTGCTTGCTCCAGTACTCAGTCTCCCAGGGTACTGTGCTTGCTCCAGTACTCAGTCCCCCAGGGTACTGTGTTTGCTCCAGTACTCAGTCTCCCTGGGTACTGTGCTTGCTCCAGTACTCAGTCTCCCTGGGTACTGTGCTTGCTCCAGTACTCAGTCCCCCAGGGTACTGTGCTTGCTCCAGTACTCATTCCTCGTAGGGTACTGTGCTTGCTCCAGTACTCAGTCCTCCCAGGGTACTGTGCTTGCTCCAGTACTCAATCCCCCAGGGTACTGTGCTTGCTCCAGTACTCAGTCCCCCAGGGTACTGTGCTTGCTCCAGTACTCAATCCCCCAGGGTACTGTGCTTGCTCCAGTACTCAGTCCCCCTGGGTACTGTGCTTGCTCCAGTACTCAGTCCCCCAGGGTACTGTGCTTGCTCCAGTACTCATTCCTCGTAGGGTACTGTGCTTGCTCCAGTACTCAGTCCTCCCAGGGTACTGTGCTTGCTCCAGTACTCAGTCCCCCAGGGTACTGTGCTTGCTCCAATACTCAGTCCCCCCAGGGTACTGTGCTTGCTCCAGTACTCAGTCCTCCCTGGGTACTGTGCTTGCTCCAGTACTCAGTCCTCCCAGGGTACTGTGCTTGCTCCAGTACAGCCCCCCAGGGCACTGTGCTTGCTCCAGTACAGTCCCCCAGGGTACTGTGCTTGCTCCAGTACTTTTTCTCATCCTCATATCGGACATAGACAAGAACACAACCTATAGCACTGTATCATCCTTTGCAGATGACACCAGGATCTTCATGAGAGTAGGCAACATAGAGGACACGGCAAACCTCCAGTCAGATGTAGATCAGGTCTTTCTATGGGCTACAGAAAATAATATGGTGTTTAACGAAGATAAGTTCCAGCTCATGCGCTATGGAAAAACTGAAAATATAAAAACGAAAACCACGTACAAAACTCAGGCAAATCATAACATAGAACGAAAAGGCAATGTAAAGGATCTGGGTGTACTCATGTCGGAAGACCTTACCTTTAAAGAACACAGTAAAGTGGCCGTCACAACTGCAAGAAAAATGACAGGTTGGATAACAAGAACTTTTCACACTAGAGATGATATACCGATGATGATACTTTTCAAAACGCTTGTGCTCTCTAGAGTGGAGTACTGCTGCACAATGGCAGCCCTTTCAAAGCTGGAGAAATTGCTGACCTGGAGAGCGTGCAGAGATCCTTTACTGCTAGAATCCACTCAGTAAAACATCTAAACTATTGGGACCGACTAAAGAGCCTAAATCTGTACTCCCTTGAGCGCAGGCGGGAGAGATACATAATAATTTACACGTGGAAAATAGTACTATTAAGACAGTAATGTGACGGTGTTGTTGATACTAGGTAACTACATCACTAGTTATCTACATCACTTGGTAACTACATCACTAGATAACTACATCACTAGGTAACTTCATCACTTGGTAACTACATTACTTGGTAAATACATCACTAGGTAACTACATCACTAGATAACTACATCACTAGGTAACTACATCACTAGGTAACTACATCACTAGGTAACTACATCACTAGGTAACTACATCACTAAGTAACTACATCACTAGGTAACTACATCACTAGATAACTACATCACTAGGTAACTACATCACTTGGTAACTACATCACTAGGTAACTACATCACTTGGTAACTACATCACTAGGTAACTACATCACTAGGTAACTACATCACTAGGTAACTACATCACTAGGTAACTACATACTAGGTAACTACATCACTAGGTAACTACATCACTAGGTAACTACATCACTAGGTAACTACATCACTTGGTAACTACATCACTAGGTAACTACATCACTAGGTAACTACATCACTAGGTAACTACATCACTAGGTAACTACATCACTAGGTAACTACATCACTAGGTAACTACATCACTTGGTAACTACATCACTAGGTAACTACATCACTTGGTAACTACATCACTAGGTAACTACATCACTTGGTAAATACATCACTTGGTAACTACATCACTAGATAACTACATCACTTGGAAACTACATCACTAGATAACTACATCACTAGATAACTACATCACTAGGTAACTACATCACTAGGTAACTACATCACTAGTAACTACATCACTAGGTAACTACATCACTTGGTAACTACATCACTAGATAACTACATCACTAGGTAACTACATCACTAGATAACTACATCACTAGGTAACTACATTGGTAACTACATCACTAGGTAACTACATCACTAGGTAACTACATCACTTGGTAACTACATCACTAGGTAACTACATCACTAGGTAACTACATCACTAGGTAACTGCATCACTAGGTAACTACATCACTAGGTAACTACATCACTAGGTAACTACATCACTTGGTAAATACATCACTTGGTAACTACATCACTAGATAACTACATCACTTGGAAACTACATCACTAGATAACTACATCACTAGTAACTACATCACTAGGTAACTACATCACTAGGTAACTACATCACTAGGTAACTACATCACTAGGTAACTACATCACTTGGTAACTACATCACTAGATAACTACATCACTAGGTAACTACATCACTAGATAACTACATCACTAGGTAACTACACTTGGTAACTACATCACTAGGTAACTACATCACTAGGTAACTACATCACTGGTAACTACATCACTAGGTAACTACATCACTAGGTAACTACATCACTAGGTAACTACATCACTAGGTAACTACATCACTAGGTAACTACATCACTAGGTAACTACATCACTGGTAAATACATCACTAGGTAACTACATCACTAGATAACTACATCACTTGGAAACTACATCACTAGTAACTACATCACTAGGTAACTACATCACTAGGTAACTACATCACTAGGTAACTACATCACTAGGTAACTACATCACTAGGTAACTACATCACTAGGTAACTACATCACTAGGTAACTACATCACTTGGTAACTACATCACTAGGTAACTACATCACTAGGTAACTACATCACTAGGTAACTACATTACTAGGTAACTACATCACTAGGTAACTACATCACTAGGTAACTACATCACTTGGTAACTACATCACTTGGTAACTACATCACTAGATAACTACATCACTTGGAACTACATCACTAGATACTACATCACTAGATAACTACATCACTAGGTAACTACATCACTTGGTAACTACATCACTAGGTAACTACATCACTAGGTAACTACATCACTAGGTAACTACATCACTAGGTAACTACATCACTAGGTAACTACATCACTAGGTAACTACATCACTTGGTAAATACATCACTTGGTAACTACATCACTAGGTAACTACATCACTTGAAACTACATCACTAGATAACTACATCACTAGATAACTACATCACTAGGTAACTACATCACTAGGTAACTACATCACTAGGTAACTACATCACTAGGTAACTACATCACTTGGTAACTACATCACTAGATAACTACATCACTAGGTAACTACATCACTAGATAGTAACACATCACTAGGTAACTACATTGGTAACTACATCACTAGGTAACTACATCACTAGGTAACTACATCACTTGGTAACTACATCACTAGGTAACTACATCACTAGGTAACTACATCACTAGGTAACTACATCACTAGGTAACTACATCACTAGGTAACTACATCACTAGGTAACTACATCACTTGGTAAATACATCACTTGGTAACTACATCACTAGATAACTACATCACTTGGTAACTACATCACTAGGTAACTACATCACTAGATAACTACATCACTAGGTAACTACATCACTAGGTAACTACATCACTAGGTAACTACATCACTAGTAACTACATCACTTGGTAACTACATCACTAGGTAACTACATCACTAGGTAACTACATCACTAGATAACTACATCACTAGGTAACTACACTTGGTAACTACATCACTAGGTAACTACATCACTAGGTAACTACATCACTTGGTAACTACATCACTAGGTAACTACATCACTAGGTAACTACATCACTAGGTAACTACATCACTAGGTAACTACATCACTAGGTAACTACATCACTAGGTAACTACATCACTTGGTAACTACATCACTAGGTAACTACATCACTTGGTAACTACATCACTTGGTAACTACATCACTAGGTAACTACATCACTTGGTAACTACATCACTAGGTAACTACATCACTTGGTAACTACATCACTAGGTAACTACATCACTAGATAACTACATCACTAGGTAACTACATCACTAGGTAACTACATCACTAGGTAACTACATCACTTGGTAACTACATCACTAGGTAACTACATCACTAATAACTACATCACTAGGTAACTACATCATTAGATAACTACATCACTAGGTAACTACATCACTTGGTAACTACATCACTAGATAACTACATCACTAATAACTACATCACTAGGTAACTACATCACTAGGTAACTACATCACTAGGTAACTACATCACTTGGTAACTACATCACTAGGTAACTACATCACTAGGTAACTACATCACTAGGTAACTACATCACTTGGTAACTACATCACTGGAACTACATCACTAGGTAACTACATCACTTGGTAACTACATCACTAGGTAACTACATCACTTGGTAACTACATCACTAGATAACTACATCACTAGGTAACTACATCACTTGGTAACTACATCACTAGGTAACTACATCACTAGATAACTACATCACTAGATAACTACATCACTAGGTAACTACATCACTTGGTAACTACATCACTAGTAACTACATCACTAGGTAACTACATCACTTGGTAACTACATCACTAGGTAACTACATCACTAGGTAACTACATCACTAAGTAACTACATCACTAGGTAACTACATCACTAGGTAACTACATCACTAGATAACTACATCACTAGGTAAACTACATCACTAGGTAACTACATCACTAGATAACTACATCACTAGGTAACTACATCACTTGGTAACTACATCACTAGATACTACATCACTAGGTAACTACATCACTAGGTAACTACATCACTAGGTAACTACATCACTAGTAACTACATCACTAGGTAACTACATCACTAGGTAACTACATCACTAGGTAACTACATCACTAGTAACTACATCACTAGGTAACTACATCACTTGGTAACTACATCACTAGATAACTACATCACTAGGTAACTACATCACTGGTAACTACATCACTAGGTAACTAATCACTAGGTAACTACATCACTTGGTAAAACATCACTAGGTAACTACATCACTAGGTAACTACAACTAGGTAACTACATCACTAGGTAACTACATCACTAGGTAACTACATCACTAGTACACATACTACATCACTAGGTAACTACATCACTAGATAACTACATCACTAGGTAACTACATCACTAGGTAACTACATCACTTGGTAACTACATCACTAGGTAACTACATCACTAGGTAACTACATCACTAGGTAACTACATCACTAGTAACTACATCACTAGGTAACTACATCACTAGGTAACTACATCACTAGATAACTACATCACTAGGTAACTACATCACTTGGTAACTACATCACTAGGTAACTACATCACTAGGTAACTACATCACTAGGTAACTACATCACTAGGTAACTACATCCACTAGGTAACTACATCACTAGGTAACTACATCACTTGGTAACTACATCACTAGGTAACTACATCACTAGGTAACTACATCACTAGGTAACTACATCACTAGTAACTACATCACTAGGTAACTACATCACTAGGTAACTACATCACTAGGTAACTACATCACTTGGTAATACATCACTAGGTAACTACATCACTAGGTAACTACATCACTTGTAACTACATCACTAGATAACTACATCACTGGTAACTACATCACTAGATAACTACATCACTGGTAACTACATCACTAGGTAACTACATCACTTGGTAACTACATCACTAGGTAACTACATCACTAGGTAACTACATCACTGGTAACTACATCACTAGGTAAATACATCACTTGGTAACTACATCACTAGGTAACTACATCACTAGGTAACTACATCACTAGGTAACTACATCACTTGGTAACTACATCACTAGGTAACTACATCACTAGGTAACTACATCACTTGGTAACTACATCACTAGGTAACTACATCACTAGGTAACTACATCACTAGATAACTACATCACTTGGTAACTACATCACTAGGTAACTACATCACTAGGATAACTACAACACTTGGTAACTACATCACTAGTAACTACATCACTAGTAACTACATCACTAGATAAACTACATCACTTGGTAACTACATCACTAGGTAACTACATCACTAGATACTACAACACTAGTAACTACATCACTAGGTAACTACATCACTTGGTAACACATCACTAGGTAACTACATCACTAGGTAACTACATCACTTGGTAACTACATCACTAGGAAAACTACATCACTAGGTAACTACATCACTAGGTAACTACATCACTAGGTAACTACATCACTTGGTAACTACATCACTAGGTAACTACATCACTAGGTAACTACATCACTAGGTAACTACATCACTGGTAACTACATCACTAGGTAACTACATCACTAGGTAACTACATCACTAGGTAACTACATCACTAGGTAACTACATCACTAGGTAACTACATCACTAGGTACTACATCACTGGTAACTACATCACCAGATAACTACATCACTAGGTAACTACATCACTGGTAACTACATCACTAGGTAACTACATCACTAGGTAACTACATCACCAGATAACTACATCACTAGGTAACTACATCACTAGGTAACTACATCACTAGGTAACTACATCACTAGGTAACTACATCACTAGGTAACTACATCACTTGGTAACTACATCACTAGGTAAACTACATCACTTGGTAACTACATCACTGGAACTACATCACCAGGTAACTACATCCTAGGTAACTACATCACGGTAACTACATCACTAGGTAACTACATCACTAGGTAACTACATCACTAGTAACTACATCACCAGGTACTACATCACTAGGTAACTACATCACTAGGTAACTACATCACCAGATAACTACATCACTAGGTAACTACATCACTAGGTAACTAATACATCACTTGGTAACTACATCACTAGGTAACTACATCACCAGTAACTACATCACTAGGTAACTACATCACTAGGTAACTACATCACTAGGTAACTACATCACTAGGTAACTACATCACTAGTAACTACATCACCAGATAACTACATCACTTGGTAACTACATCACTAGGTAACTACATCACCAGATTACTCATCACTTGGTAACTACATCACTAGGTAACTACATCACTAGGTAACTACATCACTTGGTAACTAAATCACTAGGTAACTACATCACCAGATAACTACATCACTAGGTAACTACATCACTAGGTAACTACATCACCAGATAACTACATCACTAGGTAACTACATCACTAGGTAACTACATCACCAGATAACTACATCACTTGGTAACTACATCACTAGGTAATTACATCACTAGGTAACTACATCACTTGGTAACTACATCACTAGGTAACTACATCACTAGATAACTACATCACTAGGTAACTACATCACTTGGTAACTACATCACTAGGTAACTACATCACTAGGTAACTACATCACTTGGTAACTACATCACTAGGTAACTACATCACTTGGTAACTACATCACTAGGTAACTACATCACTTGGTAACTACATCACTAGGTAACTACATCACTTGGTAACTACATCACTAGGTAACTACATCACTAGGTAACTACATCACTAGGTAACTACATCACTAGATAACTACATCACTAGGTAACTACATCACTTGGTAACTACATCACTAGGTAACTACATCACTAGGTAACTACATCACTTGGTAACTACATCACTAGGTAACTACATCACTTGGTAACTACATCACTAGGTAACTACATCACTAGGTAACTACATCACTAGGTAACTACATCACTTGGTAACTACATCACTAGGTAACTACATCACTAGGTAACTACATCACTAGGTAACTACATCACTAGGTAACTACATCACTAGGTAACTACATCACTAGGTAACTACATCACTGGTAACTACATCACTAGGTAACTACATCACTAGGTAACTACATCACTAGGTAACTACATCACTAGGTAACTACATCACTTGGTAACTACATCACTAGGTAACTACATCACTGGTAACTACATCACTAGGTAACTACATCACTTGGTAACTACATCACTTGGTAACTACATCACTAGGTAACTACATCACTTGGTACCTACATCACTAGGTAACTACATCACTAGGTAACTACATCAATTAGTAACTACATCACTAGGTAACTACATCACTAGGTAACTACTTCACTAGGTAACTACATCACTAGTTAACTACATCACTAGGTAAATACATCACTTGGTAACTACATCACTAGGTAACTACATCACTAGGTAACTACATCACTTGGTAACTACATCACTAGGTAACTACATCACTTGGTAACTACATCACTAGATAACTACATCACTTGGTAACTACATCACTAGGTAACTACATCACTAGATAACTACATCACTTGGTAACTACATCACTAGGTAACTACATCACTAGGTAACTACATCACTAGATAACTACATCACTTGGTAACTACATCACTAGGTAACTACATCACTAGATAACTACATCACTAGATAACTACATCACTTGGTAACTACATCACTTGGTAACTACATCACTAGGTAACTACATCACTAGGTAACTACATCACTTGGTAACTACATCACTAGGAAACTACATCACTAGATAACTACATCACTAGGTAACTACATCACTAGGTAACTACATCACTTGGTAACTACATCACTAGGTAACTACATCACTAGGTAACTACATCACTAGGTAACTACATCACTAGGTAACTACATCACTTGGTAACTACATCACTTGGTAACTACATCACTTGGTAACTACATCACTAGGTAACTACATCACTAGGTAACTACATCACTTGGTAACTACATCACCAGATAACTACATCACTAGGTAACTACATCACTTGGTAACTACATCACTAGGTAACTACATCACTAGGTAACTACATCACCAGATAACTACATCACTAGGTAACTACATCACTAGGTAACTACATCACTTGGTAACTACATCACTAGGTAACTACATCACTTGGTAACTACATCACTTGGTAACTACATCACTAGGTAACTACATCACTAGGTAACTACATCACTTGGTAACTACATCACTTGGTAACTACATCACTAGGTAACTACATCACTTGGTAACTACATAACTTGGTAACTACATCACCAGATAACTACATCACTATGTAACTACATCACTTGGTAACTACATCACTAGGTAACTACATCACTAGGTAACTACATCACCAGATAACTACATCACTAGGTAACTACATCACTAGGTAACTACATCACTAGGTAACTACATCACCAGATAACTACATCACTAGGTAACTACATCACTAGGTAACTACATCACCAGATAACTACATCACTTGGTAACTACATCAATAGGTATCTACATCACTAGGTAACTACATCACTAGGTAACTACATCACAGGTAACTACATCACTAGGTACTACATCACTAGGTAACTACATCACTAGGTAACTACATCACTTGGTAACTACATCACTAGGTAACTACATCACCAGATAACTACATCACTAGGTAACTACATCACTAGGTAACTACATCACGAGATAACTACATCACTAGGTAACTACATCACTAGGTAACTACATCACCAGATAACTACATCATCTTGGTAACTACATCACTAGGTATTACATCACTAGGTAACTACAATCACTTGGTAACTACATCACTAGGTAACTACATCACCAGATAACTACATCACTAGGTA
>WNGS01000982.1:13441-23578 GCA_020271785.1 Procambarus virginalis | reverse complement strand
ACTACATCACTAGGTAACTCCATCACTTGGTAACTACATCACTAGTTACCTAGTGATGTAGTTATCTAGTGATGTAGTTACCAAGTGATGGAGTTACCTAGTGATGTAGTTACCTAGTGATGTAGTTACCAAGTGATGTAGTTACCTAGTGATGTAGTTACCAAGTGATGTAGTTACCTAGTGATTTAGTTATCTAGTGATGTAGTTATCTAGTGATGTAGTTACCAAGTGATGTAGTTATCTAGTGATGTAGTTACCAAGTGATGTAGTTACCTAGTGATGTAGTTACCAAGTGATGTAGTTACCTAGTGATGTAGTTACCTAGTGATGTAGTTACCTAGTGATGTAGTTACCTAGTAATGTAGTTACCTAGTGATGTAGTTACCTAGTGATGTAGTTACCAAGTGATGTAGTTACCTAGTAATGTAGTTATCTAGTAATGTAGTTATCTAGTTATGTAGTTACCTAGTGATGTAGTTACCTAGTGATGTAGTTACCTAGTGATGTAGTTATCTAGTGATGTAGTTATCTAGTGATGTAGTTATCTTGTGATGTAGTTACCTAGTGATGTAGTTACCAAGTGATGTAGTTATCTAGTGATGTAGTTACCTAGTGATGTAGTTACCTAGTGATGTAGTTACCTAGTGAAGTAGTTACCAAGTGATGTAGTTATCTAGGGATGTAGTTACCTAGTGATGTAGTTACCTAGTAATGTAGTTATCTAGTGATGTAGTTACCTAGTGATGTATTTATCTAGTGATGTAGTTATCGTGTGATGTAGTTACCTAGTGATGTAGTTACCAAGTGATGTAGTTATCTAGTGATGTAGTTACCTAGTGATGTAGTTACCTAGTGATGTAGTTACCAAGTGATGTAGTTACCTAGTGATGTAGTTACCTAGTGATGTAGTTACTTAGTGATGTAGTTATCTAGTGATGTAGTTATCTAGTGATGTAGTTATCTTGTGATGTAGTTACCTAGTGATGTAGTTACCAAGTGATGTAGTTATCTAGTGATGTAGATACCTAGTGATGTAGTTACCTAGTGATGTAGTTACCAAGTGATGTAGTTACCTAGTGATGTAGTTACCAAGTGATGTAGTTACCTAGTGATGTAGTTACCTAGTGATGTAGTTACCAAGTGATGTAGTTACCAAGTGATGTAGTTACCTAGTGATGTAGTTATCTTGTGATGTAGTTACCTAGTGATGTAGTTATCTAGTCATGTAGTTATCTTGTAATGTAGTTACCTAGTGATGTAGTTACCAAGTGATGTAGTTACCTAGTGATGTAGTTACCTAGTGATGTAGTTATCTAGTGATGTAGTTATCTTGTGATGTAGTTACCTAGTGATGTAGTTACCTAGTGATGTAGTTATCTAGTGATGTAGTTATCTTGTGATGTAGTTACCTAGTGATGTAGTTACCAAGTGATGTAGTTATCTAGTGATGTAGTTACCAAGTGATGTAGTTACCAAGTGATGTAGTTACCAATTGATGTAGTTACCTAGTGATGTATTTATCTAGTGATGTAGTTATCTTGTGATGTAGTTACCTAGTGATGTAGTTACCTAGTGATGTAGTTATCTTGTGATGTAGTTACCTAGTGATGTAGTTACCAAGTGATGTAGTTACCTAGTGATGTAGTTACCTAGTGATATAGTTACCTAGTGATGTAGTTACCTAGTGATGTAGTTACCAAGTGATGTTGTTACCTAGTGATGTAGTTACCTAGTGATGTAGTTACCAAGTGATGGAGTTACCTAGTGATGTAGTTACCTAGTGATGTAGTTACATATTGATGTAGTTACCAAGTGATGTAGTTATCTAGTGATGTAGTTATCTGGTGTTGTAGTTACCTAGTGATGTAGTTACCTAGTGATGTAGTTATCTAGTCATGTAGTTATCTTGTAATGTAGTTACCTAGTGATGTAGTTACCAAGTGATGTAGTTACCTAGTGATGTAGTTACCTAGTGATGTAGTTATCTAGTGATGTAGTTATCTTGTGATGTAGTTACCTAGTGATGTAGTTACCTAGTGATGTAGTTATCTAGTGATGTAGTTATCTTGTGATGTAGTTACCTAGTGATGTAGTTACCAAGTGATGTAGTTATCTAGTGATGTAGTTACCAAGTGATGTAGTTACCAAGTGATGTAGTTACCAAGTGATGTAGTTACCAATTGATGTAGTTACCTAGTGATGTATTTATCTAGTGATGTAGTTATCTTGTGATGTAGTTACCTAGTGATGTAGTTACCTAGTGATGTAGTTATCTTGTGATGTAGTTACCTAGTGATGTAGTTACCAAGTGATGTAGTTACCAAGTGATGTAGTTACCTAGTGATGTAGTTACCTAGTGATATAGTTACCTAGTGATGTAGTTACCTAGTGATGTAGTTACCAAGTGATGTTGTTACCTAGTGATGTAGTTACCTAGTGATGTAGTTACCAAGTGATGTAGTTACCTAGTGATGTAGTTACCTAGTGATGTAGTTACATATTGATGTAGTTACCAAGTGATGTAGTTATCTAGTGATGTAGTTATCTGGTGTTGTAGTTACCTAGTGATGTAGTTACCTAGTGATGTAGTTATCTGGTGTTGTAGTTACCTAGTGATGTAGTTACCAAGTGATGTAGTTATCTGGTGATGTAGTTATCTGGTGATGTAGTTACCTAGTGATGTAGTTACCTAGTGATGTAGTTATCTAGTGATGTAATTATCTAGTGATGTAGTTACCAAGTGATGTAGTTACCAAGTGATGTAGTTATCTGGTGTTGTAGTTACCTAGTGATGTAGTTACCTAGTGATGTAGTTATCTAGTGATGTAGTTATCTAGTGATGTAATTACCTAGTGATGTAGTTACCAAGTGATGTAGTTACCAAGTGATGTAGTTACCTAGTGATGTAGTTACCAAGTGATGTAGTTACCTAGTGATGTAGTTACCTAGTGATGTAGTTACCTAGTGATGTAGTTACCAAGTGATGTAGTTACCTAGTGATGTAGTTTCCAATTGATGTAGTTATCTGGTGATGTAGTTATCTGGTGATGTAGTTACCTAGTGATGTAGTTATCTAGTGATGTAGTTACCAAGTGATGTAGTTACCTAGTGATGTAGTTACCAAGTGATGTAGTTACCTAGTGATGTAGTTACCTAGTGATGTAGTTACCTTGTGATCCCCTGGGTACTGTGCTTGCTCCAGTACTCAGTCCCCCAGGGTACTGTGCTTGCGCCAGTACAGTCCCCAGGGTACTGTGCTTGCTCCAGTACAGTCCCCCAGGGTACTGTGCTTGCTCCAGTACAGTCCCCCAGGGTACTGTGCTTGCTCAGTACTTTTTCTCATCCTCATATCGGACATAGACAGAACACAACCTATAGTACTGTATCATCCTTTGCAGATGACCACAGGATCTTCATGAGAGTAGGCAACATAGAGGACACGGCGAACCTCCAGTCAGATGTAGATCAGGTCTTTCTATGGGCTACAGAAAATAATATGGTGTTTAACGAAGACCAGTTCCAGCTCAGCGCTATGGAAAAAATGAAAATATAAAAACGGGAACCACGTACAAAACTCAGGCAAATCATAACATAGAACGAAAAGGCAATGTAAAGGATCTGGGTGTACTCATGTCGGAAGACCTTACCTTTAAAGAACACAATAAAGTAGCCGTCAAAACTGCAAGAAAAATGACAGGTTGGATAACAAGAACTTTTCACACTAGAGATGCTATACCGATGATGATACTTTTCAAAACGCGTGTGCTCTCTAGAGTGGAGTACTGCTGCACAATGACAGCCCCTTTCACTGCTGGTGAAATTGCTGACCTGGAGAGCGTGCAGAGATCCTTTACTGCTAGAATCCACTCAGTAAAACATCTAAACTATTGGGACCGACTAAAGAGCCTAAATCTGTACTTCCTTGAGCGCAGGCGGGAGAGATACATAATAATTTACACGTGGAAAATATTACTGTTAAGACAGTAATGTGACGGTGTTGTTGATACTAGGTAACTACATCACTTGGTAAATACAACACTTGGTAAATACATCACTTGGTAACTACATCACTAGGTAACTACATCACTAGGTAACTACAACACTTGGTAAATACATCACTTGGTAACTACATCACTAGGTAACTACATCACTAGATAACTACATCACTAGATAACTACATCACTAGGTAACTACATCACTAGATAACTACATCACTAGATAACTACATCACTAGGTAACTACATCACTAGATAACTACATCACTAGATAACTACATCACTAGGTAACTACATCACTAGATAACTACATCACTAGGTAACTACATCACTAGATAACTACATCACTAGGTAACTACATCCCTAGGTAACTACATCACTAGGTAACTACATCACTTGGTAACTACATCACTAGGTAACTACATCACTTGGTAACTACATCACTAGGTAACTACATCACTAGGTAACTACATCACTAGATAACTACATCACTAGGTAACTACATCACTAGGTAACTACATCACTAGGTAAATACATCACCAGATAACTACATCACTAGGTAACTACATCACTTGGTAACTACATCACTAGGTAACTACATCACTAGGTAACTACATCACTAGGTAACTACATCACCAGATAATTACATCACTTGGTAACTACATCACTAGGTAACTACATCACCAGATAACTACATCACTAGATAACTACATCACTAGGTAACTACATCACTAGGTAACTACATCACTAGGTAACTACATCACTTGGTAACTACATCACTTGGTAACTACATCACTTGGTAACTACATCACAAGGTAACTACATCACTAGGTAACTACATCACTTGGTATCTACATCACTTGGTAACTACATCACTAGGTAACTACATCACATGGTAACTACATCACTAGGTAACTACATCACTTGGTAACTACATCACTAGGTAACTACATCACCAGATAACTACATCACTAGATAACTACAACACTAGATAACTACATCACTAGGTAACTACATCACTTGGTAACTACATCACTAGGTAACTACATCACTAGATAACTACATCACTTGGTAACTACATCACTAGGTAACTACATCACTAGGTAACTACATCACTAGGTAACTACATCACTAGATAACTACATCACTAGGTAACTACATCACATGGTAACTACATCACTAGGTAACTACATCACTTGGTAACTACATCACAAGGTAACTACATCACTAGGTAACTACATCACTAGATAACTACATCACTAGGTAACTACATCACTAGGTAACTACATCACAAGGTAACTACATCACTAGGTAACTACATCACTAGATAACTACATCACTAGGTAACTACATCACTAGGTAACTACATCACTAGGTAACTACATCACAAGGTAACTACATCACTAGGTAACTACATCACTAGGTAACTACATCACAAGGTAACTACATCACTAGGTAACTACATCACTAGATAACTACATCACAAGGTAACTACATCACTAGGTAACTACATCACTAGGTAACTACATCACTAGGTAACTACATCACAAGGTAACTACATCACTTGGTAACTACATCACTAGGTAACTACATCACTAGGTAACTACATCACTAGATAACTACATCACTAGGTAACTACATCACTAGGTAACTACATCACTAGATAACTACATCACAAGGTAACTACATAACTAGTTAACTTTTTAACTAGTTAACTACATAACTAGGTGTTACGGCCACTAAGGGCTAGTTACCGGGTTCTGGATGTTATAACCTCTTTTTCGATATCCGACTCCAAGTCGGTAGTAAATTTTCAAGAAACTTGCTGTATTAAGTTGTAGTACAATAAGGGGGGGGGATAAGCAAAACACTAATCCCTTCACAAATATATTTACACCTTCACCATTCTATATATGTATTATAATAGATTATTACTAAACGTATGTACAAAAATGTCTCTTTCACTCAGGGCACAACGAAACTAGAATGTTCGTCAAGCCAGTGAACCCATATCCCAGGTACACGTTGTCCACTGGCAAAGACTGGCGAGTTCACCTTCTACATGGGTCAGGCTACCTAGACAGTATCACTATGTGTCTACACCCCACACTCGCTCTCCAGGTACTCTCTGGCAGAGGGCAACAGCAACACGCTGACAGGGGGTCCCAAACTAACACACAAACAAGGGTAGCGAACACCCTGGTAGAAGCCTCTAGCAGCTCGCAAGCAGCGCATCACAAATAGACACATCCCTGTCTTCCTTAACTCTTACAGGCTATCCCGGGTACTGCGGACCATGCAACACTACTTACATCAGCAGCTAACACACTGATCTATTCCGACGGCGGCCACTTAGTCTTCACACAGGACCAAGTCAAGAGTCCGTCGACTGCCCAAGGTGAACGGTCTTCCTCGACGCCATTGCCTTCATATCTCACCTCTGTAGACATAAAACGTCATTAATTATACAGACAGTACACTGGTTGACTCTGGCATAACATTCATTCACCGGGAACTTGACACAGTATCTTGAAGCCAAAAACCTAGATGGCGCTGATCGTGATACGCCACCCACCAGAGGTCATCCACATCACTCTCCTCTTCTGACTGGAGCAGGAAACTGGAGATATTCGCTGATACCACACCACCACCAACAGATAGCGTTGCATATATAGCACCAATAGAAGGAGAGTTGGAGTGCAGACCCATAGATGGCGCTGAAATTGCCACTCCACACTCCGACGTTGGTGTCAGTACTATAACACTAGGTAAGTACATCACTAGGTAACTACATCACTTTGTAACTACATCACTAGGTAACTACATCACTAGGTAACTACATCACTTGGTAACTACATCACTAGGTAAGTACATCACTAGGTAACTACATCACTTTGTAACTACATCACTAGGTAACTACATCACTAGGTAACTACATCACTAGGTAACTACATCACTAGGTAACTACATCACTAGGTAAGTACATCACTAGGTAACTACATCACTTTGTAACTACATCACTAGGTAACTACATCACTTTGTAGCTACATCACTTGGTAACTACATCACTAGGTAACTACATCACTTGCTATCTACATCACTAGGTAACTACATCACTAGGTAACTACATCACTAGGTAACTTCATCAAATGGTACCTACATAACTAGTTAACTACATCACTAGGTAACTACTTAACTTGGTAATTACATCACTAGGTAATTACATCACTTGGTAACTACATCACTTCGTAACTACATCACTAGGTAACTACATCACTTGGTAACTACATCAATAGGTAACTACATCACTAGGTAACTGCATCACTTGGTAACTACGTAACTAGTTAACTACGTCACTAGGTAACTACATCACTTGGTAACTACATCACTAGGTAACTACATCACTAGGTAACTACATCACTAGGTAACTACATCACTAGGTAACTACATCACTAGGTAACTACATCACTAGGTAACTCACTTGGTAACTATATCTGGTGTAAATATCATCATTGTCCCACTAATCAGTCCAGAATATTATTGGGACCAGACACAGTTCCTCTTAAGCTGTTCCAGAAACTTTAAAACACAAACAAAAATTCTGTACAAATAATGTGTCTTCATAAGAAAGGATTAACGTGTGTTTGTTAAGCATTTGTAGGTGTTTACGGTTATCTTGAAGTTATCTTGAGATGATTTCGGGGCTTTAGTGTCCCCGCGGCCCGGTCCTCGACCAGGCCTCCACCCCCAGGAAGCAGCCCGTGACAGCTGACTAACACCCAGGTACCTCTTTTACTGCTAGGTAACAGGGGCATAGGGTGAAAGAAACTCTGCCCATTGTTTCTCGCCGGCGCCCGGGATCGCACCCGGGACCACAGGATCATAATTCCAGTGTGCTGTCCGCTCGGCCGACCGGGTGGGTGGAGGTGAAGCGAGGAGTTCAAGTAGATGGACTGGGGTCAGCCCCATTGCGCCTCTTTAAGGCGATTCGGCTCCTATAGTGACCCCCCACCCCCTTATAGAATATGTGGTTTTGAAATTGTAACAGCTCTGTACAGTGTGATAATTGCAACATTGCTGCTAGAGAGTAGGCTGCAACACTACCTGTTGCAGCCCAGGGACACGTAGCCAGGTGATGTGGCAGCCGATTAATCGGTATTGAGGACCTGGACGGTCACGAGACTGCATTAATGCTGTCACTTGTGTGATCAGTTGATGTCTGTCTGTCTGTCCTGGGTGTCTTGGTTGTTGATCTGCATTGGCAGTTCTTGAGTTCCTATAGTGATGGACGCGGTGACGTGTTGCGTGGTGACGTGGTGTGTGTGGTGACGTGTTGTGTGTGTGTGGTGACGTGTGTGTGGTGACGTGGTGTATGTGGTGACGTGTTGTGTGGTGACGTGGTGTGTGGTGTGTGTGTGTGTGGTGACGACGTGGTGTGTGGTGACGTGGGTGTGTGGTGACGTGGTGTATGTGGTGACGTGTTGTGTGGTGACGTGGTGTGTGGTGACGTGGTGTGTGGTGACGTGTTGTGTGGTGACGTGGTGTGTGGTGACGTGGTGTATGTGGTGACGTGTTGTGTGGTGACGTGGTGTGTGGTGACGTGGTGTGACGTTGTGTGGTGTGTGTGGGACGTGGTGTGTGTGTGGTGACGTGTTTTGTGTGTGTGTGGTGACGTGGTGTTGTGTGGTGACGTGGTGTGTGTGTGGGACGTGGTGTGTGTGGTGACGGTGTGTGTGGGCGTGTGTGTGGTGACGTGGTGTGTGTGGTGACGGGTGTGTGTGTGTGTGACGTGGTATGTGTGTGGTGACGTGGGTGTGGTGGTGGTGGTGTGTGGTGACGTGTTGTGTGGTGACGTGGTGTGTGGTGGGTGACGTGGTGGTGGTGGGACGTGGTGTGTGTGTGGTGACGTGTGTGTGTGGTGACGTGGTGTGTGGTGACGTGTGTGTGGTGACGTGGTGTTGTGGTGGTGAAGTGGTGTGTGTGTGGTGACGTGGTGTGTGGGGTGTGTGTGGAGTAGTGTGTGTGTAGTGACGTGGTGGGGTGTGTGTGTGGTGACGTGGTGTGTGTGTGGTGACGTGTTGTGATGGTGTGTGTGGTGAGTGTGTGTGGTGAGTGTGGTGGTGGTGTGTGGTGACGGTGGTGTGTGTGGTGACGTGGTGTGGGGGGTGTGTGGTGACGTGGTGTGTGTGTGGGAGTGGTGGGGTGTTGTGTGGTGAGTGGTGTGTGTGTGGGTGACGTGTGTGTTGGTGTGACGTGGGTGTGGGGTGTGTGTGTACGTGGTGTGTGGGTGTGTGGTGACTGGTGTGTGGTGGTGTGTGGTGACGTGGTGTGTGTGTGGTGACTGTTGTGGTGGTGTGGTGACGTGGTGTGTGGTGGTGACGTGGTGTGTGTGGTGACGTGTGTGTGTGTGTGAGTGACGTGTGGGTGAGTGTGTGTGTGTAGTGGGTGGTGTGTGGTGACGTGTGTGTGTGTGGGTGTGACGTGTGGTGGTGTGTGGTGAGTGGTGGTGTGGTGACGTGGTGTGTGGGGTGTGTGTGGTGACGTGGTTGGTGTGGTGACGTGTTGTGTGGGTGACGTTGTTGTGTGTGTGGTGACGTTTTTTGGGTGGTGAGTGATCTGTGTGTTGGGGTGGTGGGTGGGTGACGTGGCTGTGGGTGCTGGTGACCGGGTGGGTGTGTGATGGGGTGTGGTTGTTGGTGGTGTTTTTGATGGTGTTGTTGATGGTTTTAATTGTTGATGGTGTGTGTGTGGATGACGTGGTGTTGGGTGTGTGTTGGTGCCGTGGTGAGTGTGTGTGTGACGTGGTGTGTGTGTGTGATGACGTGGTGTGCGATGTGTTGTGACATTGTGCCTTGTGTGCGTGTAGTGTGTGTGCATGTGTGTGTGTGGTGACGTGGTGGTGTGGTGTAGTGTGTGGTGACGTGGGTGTGTGTGTTGGTGACGTGGTGATTGTGTGTGGGATGACGTGGTGTGTGGTGACGTGTGTGTGTGTGGTGGTGACGTGGTTGTGGTGGTTGTGTGTGTGGTGACGTGGGTGTGTGGTGTGTGTGTGGTGACGTGGGTGTGTGTTGGTGACGTGGTGTGTGGTGCCGTGGTGTGTGTGGTGACGTGGTGTGGTATGTGTGTGGTGACGTGGTGGTGT
>WNGS01000981.1:67144-77576 GCA_020271785.1 Procambarus virginalis | reverse complement strand
TTTCCAATCGGTCATTTAGCACGTGCCTCACCCTCTAAAGCCTATCATCCTGTCTCTCGTATGCATTATTTGCAAAATAAAGGCACCGTAGGATCAACAGAAATCTGTCTCGGGACATATATTTCCCGAACAATGGTGTTGGAACAGCGTTGTCTTTGCTCCAACAATGTGATATTACGTGTTTCACACAATGTTTCATCAACATACAAATTGCGAAAAACATACAATTCACCTACAGTCGCCTCTTTTCAAAGCTGTAGTAGTAAAAATTCTGATACTTCCTCACCTTGAATGAGATCAGCCACAAGTCTGTTCGTTTCGTGAACAAAATGTTCCATGAGCGGCTCATCGAAATATGCAGTGAAGATGTCCATTTCACTTATTTCGTCACCTGTATCAGGGAAAAGATCTGTAATTCCCACATCTCTTGTCAAAGTCGGGAATTTGTGGAACAAAATCTTCCCCATCACTCCAAACTGTAGCGAGTTAATCTTATACTCGCTCCATTATCTCATTATCTTCATAGCATAACTAATTACAGAAACATTACAATCCTTTCCCCAATTACAGGTAATACTCTCCTCACCTTGTTGGAGGAAGCTGAGGTGTAATCACCATATAAGCAACGATTTGATGAATAGAAAACTTTACAATCTCCATTCAAGAATGTAGTACTCAGCTTGGGCAGTTCTAGTCGACCCAAGACGCTACAGCTTCAACACAGAGCAGACAGCAGACTACGACCGCATCCAGTTACAACGCTATCGCTCCCCGAGTTCAGACACTCGCAATTCCCAATCGAGCCGCCACGCTCTCCCGCATAGAGCTCCACGACTCCGGCCTCACTCAGCTCTCTGCTCTGCTCCAGGCTTCGTCTCAACGTCTACGACACTGCTGTATCCAGGATTACTAAATAAATATGAAACTCACTAAACACTGTGTATCTAATCTACCCAACAACGTAACATAAACGTACTTTACAACACAAATAAACCTGCTGTCTTCCGAGAGCCATTAGCTGCACCACGGCGAGGAATCCGGGGACCAGGAGCTGAAGCAGGAATAGCAACAGTAGGGGCAGGAAGGGTCGATGAGGGAAAAGTTTTGGAACATGATGGGATTTGTTCGTCATTGTCGCCATTTTGTTCCATGCGGCGGCGCTTGGCTGGACAGGCAGCTGATGCGAGGAAACTTGTACTGGCACTAGCAGGCGTGGCAAAACTCTTCTCCGATTCTACATCACTAAAATCAAAGAATGATTCACGTGTTTCAGACTCGTCGATCATAACATAAACTTGCAATGGAACACTTGAACTATGTGCTTGGGCCCGAAGTGGTGTTGAGTAGTAGAGGGTGACTCGTGGCATCCTCACCCTCGTGGCACCAACATGTTCACCCTCACTATCCGTGATTTCTATTTCCTCAGGCTGTGTATAGTCCTCATCTATATCCGAGTCATCAATATCAGATTCGTCAACGTCTCTGAACAATTCATTGGCTATTTCATCTTCGGTCAAAGACTGCGCAGTGCTGTGCGCTGAGCAAGGTCGGACACTGGGTCGTGATGCGCTCGCCATGGTGTCTGGCCACTAACTAAGGCCTGGGAAACAAAGGAGGCCTGCACTAGATTTTTTTTAAGGTGGCATCTGTTTGTAATCGCCCCTGGCCACGGTATGGGTGACCCCTTTACACCACGGGACATTTGAATCGTGCCTAGCACCCTTCGGTGTATATATACGCCATGCGCATGGTGGGACATGTTACTCATGGCATATATATACGCCATGCGCAGTTTAAGGGTTAAACTATTTCACACAGATATATTAGATAAGGAGGGGGAGTAGCCATATATGTTAAGGAAAATTTGAAATGTAGTCTCAAAGAGGGAATCAAAACTGAGCCACACACAGAAACTATTTGGATAGAATTAAACGAAAAGCTAATACTCTTATAATAGGAGTTATATACAGGCAACCAAACTTAGACAGAATGGAAGCAAAGCACATTTGATATGAAATATCTAGAGCATCTAGGTCTAACAGTATTTGTGTAACTTTAATTTTAGTGGAATAAATTGGTTAAACAGAACAGGGAATAATGAAGCAGAAGATTTTCTAGAATTATTGACGATTGCTTTCTTATGCAACACATTAACCCTTTAACTGCGCGGCCTCCAAATATGACGCCCCCTCCCCAGTGCACAAGAAATAAATTCTCGGGAAAAAATTCTTTTTTGTTCTGAAAGTGTCAAAAAGTGTCATTACTCCCTGTACATAAGTAATGCAACGGAATGTCGAAATTGTACATACTTTGGCAGCTATCGGATCCGTAAGATGGCGTGGGACGTCATCATTCCCGGTGCACCCATGCCGTAAGCTCGCGGGGGCCAGTGTGGCGCCCGGGGCAGGATGCGCGCGCTGGCGCGAATATATTTTTGCACGTTTTTTGCGCAGAGTTCCAAATACAATTTATTACATTTTACGTGCCGAACCGATGTATGGTGAACACGTACACTATATTATGGCAGTAGAACATTCGTACCGTCCATAGACACTGTGTTACGTGCATCACAAAAAAGTGCATTTATCCTGCACTTATTTCTAATATCTCACGCAGATATATTTATACTTACATTATATATACACACTGTACAGTATCACACACTATATACACACACTCTCAGTACTCCGTGAGTGTGTTATATGCTGCGAAACAGCCAACGGGGCAGAGTGGCACCTTGCACTCCACGCACCAGGTGCTGATGCATCTACGCTTTTGTGCTCTGCGTGTAGTGTTCCTACATACTATGCATGCACGTTTACCCTTCTCCCGTGATGCTGAGCCTGGCATATATTCCAGCATATGTACCCCGAAGTTCTCATTACCCTGCAGTCTGTCTGGAACTGCATGTGGCATTGTTGCTTGCACCCCGCTGGGTACTACGGAGCCATCCTTGCCATACTTTACCAGCTGCTGTGACACAGTGCTGGCACTGAAGGTACGTATAGACGGTTTCCTGCCGGACTTCACCCGGTACATATTGAAGCAGTTGAGCACTGCAACATCCATGAGGTGGAAGAAGAATTTTTTCGTCCACTTCACAGACCTGCGCATGCACTCCACACCACCAAGCATCATGTCACATTTATCGACGAGGCGCATGTTCACGTTATAGTCTATGACACGGTCTGGCTTGTACATGGGGTTGCATGTCTGAAAAAGGACCTTGCCAGTGTCCAACATGGCTCCGGTGTGAGTCGTCGTCAGCATATTCACCTCACATCTGTCCTTCCACCGCACTGACAACATATTGTTACACTTGCGCAGCTGGCACTCACTCACGGGTATACCTATACCAAACACTGGCATATCCTTTCTGAGGAGCTTCACAGTGCCACATACGCCGGTGTTGTGGGCAAGGAGTTATCTGGTCAACAGGGGGCTGGTGTAATAGTGGTCGGTGAACAGTATATGCCCCTTGTTCAGCAACGGTTCCACCAGGGTTTTTACGACACTGCTGGAGAACCCGTGTTCATCTTGAGCTGGTATGTCGACGTCTGTACCAGAATACAAGATCATGTCCAGGACGATACCAATCTCACAATCGCACAGCACGAAAAACTTCTGGCCAAAACGGTGCTGCTTGGAAGGAATGTACTACTTGAATGCCAGTCTGCCCTTGAACAGAACAAGTGACTCGTTGATAACGACATTCTGTCCAGGTACAAAATAATCCCTGAACTTCCCTCGCAGGTCACTGAATACCTTGCGTACCTTCCACAGTCTGTTGTGTTTGTCCTCATTTGCATTGTTCTCGAAATGCAGGCATCTCAGAATCAACAGGCACCTATCCTCCGACATATACCAGTTGAAGACAGGCGATGGAACAAGGCTGTCTTTGTACCAATATTCCTGGACGACAGCTTTCTCGGAGTGTTTCATCATCATGCATAGTGCGAGAAACACGTACTTCTCGTCGATTGATGGCTTCCTTCCATCGCGTGAGGCGTGAGACAGGTAATACGCCGCCGTCTATGAGGGTGTGGGCGTACGTGTTTGTCTCGGTCACAAGATGAGTCATGAGGACCTTGTCAAAATATGCCTGGAAATATTCCCTGTCCGCCATATCATCATCGGTATACGGGAATAAAGCTGTAACACCAACGTCGGTATCATCAAACATTGGCATTTGAGGGACAAATGTGGCGTAATCCTTCCACACAAGTACACTAGGGGGTTTGGTGTTGGCGCCAACACCATCACGAGCACCAAAACTACGGCTACATCGTCTGTTGTTGCTGCGTGAGAGTATGCTTGGCGCTGAGGAAGATTTCCATACCATAGGCCTACCAAGAACACCTGATGTTGAGGGCCCACTGTCGTTATGCTATGAGACAAGCTGCCGCCTGCCTCGACGTGTTGATGAGGCAGCAAAACCCCCACTGCTAGTACTCGGGTCGTCCACACTACTCGTATCGGAGCCAATGTCAGTGATGCTTGAGAAAGATTCGTCACATGTACTGTCACTGAATAATGAACTAGCATCTGGGGACATACATGATGGTGGTAATGATAACGGTGTTGACCCAGGGCAGCGAGACAGGCCGGGCGAGGAGCGGGAACCGTACATGCTCGCCACATCATCCACTTCTGTCTCTCCCTCACTCGTATCAGATTTCTGTGTCAGATCTTTCTCTAGATCATAGTTTAGGTCATCATCCATAGCACCGTCGTCGTACAAAATATCGCGAATCTCCTCCTCAGAGAGTCGTTTTCCAAGATCGCGGGTCACCGTGGAACAGGAGCTCATTGACGATGCGTCAGACATAGTTGCTGCTTGGGAATTGGGGCTCCCCACGGCCGCGGGGCATGCTGAGATTTTTTTCATGATGGCTGACGATCGCTGGGGCCCCCAGCCATCCATTCCATACCTGCGTCACTGCGTGCCACTTTTAAATTGAACATGAAAAATACAAACACCCGGAGGCGCGTAGCGCACCCCAAGCATGGGCCTGCAGGCGCGTAGCGCACCCCAAGTGTGGGCCTGCAGGCGCGTTGCACAATTAAAGGGTTAAGGAACCCATGCGAGAAAATAATATTTTGGATTTAGTGTTAACTAACAGGGAAACACAAATTAATGACATCAAAATAGGAAGTGAGCTAGGGAACAGTGATCACAAAGAAATCAGATGTAGCATAGAATGGAATAGATCTGTTGGAGAAAATTCTGCTAAAGTGACAGATTTTCGAAAAGCTGATTTTAAGAGCCTAAGAAATTGTTTGGGTCAAATTGATTGAAGAGTCTTGGGCATAGGGGGGGGGCCGGTCTTGGAGGGAGACGTGAACCCAGCGATAGGTGACGTAAAAATGGATTTTGATGTGGATTCAAAATATAACTTATTTAAAAATAATCTAAGCAAAGCACAGGAACGTAGTTTACCATACAAATTTAATAGATCGAATACTAATGACTCCGAAATGGAAAACAAAGTATGTGAAAAACCTTATAGGTAGAAAGAGAGCTTATTACAAAAGGATAAAGAATGGGGACTACTGGACGCATGATCCTGTGGTCCCGGGTTCACTCTGGGGCGCCAGCAAGAAACAATGGGCCGAGTTTCTTTCACTTGATGCCCCTGTTACGTAGCAGTAAATTGATACCTGGGAGTTAGTCAGCTGTCACGGGCTGCTTCCTGGGGGTAGAGGCCCTGGTCGAGGACCGGGCCGCGGGGACACTAAGCCCCGAAATCATCTCAAGATAGATGGTGTTGAGATAAGAACATAAGAACATAAGAGCAAAGGCAACTGCAGAAGGCCTATTGGCCCATACGAGGCAGCTCCTATTTATAACCACCCAATCCCACTCATATACATGTCCAACCCATGCTTGAAACAATCGAGGGACCCCACCTCCACAATGTTACGCAGCAATTGGTTCCACAAATCAACAACCCTGTTACTGAACCAGTATTTACCCAAGTCTTTCCTAAATCTAAACTTATCCAATTTATACCCATTGTTTCGCGTTCTGTCCTGTGTTGATACTTTCAATACCCTATTAATATCCCCTTTGTTATGTCCATTCATCCACTTGTAAACCTCTATCATGTCACCCCTAACTCTTCGCCTTTCCAGTGAATGCAAATTAAGCTTTGTTAATCTTTCTACATATGAAAGATTTCTAATTTGGGAATTAACTTAGTCATCCTACGCTGGACACGTTCAAGTGAATTTATATCCATTCTATAATATGGCGACCAAAACTGAACTGCATAATCTAAATGGGGCCTAACCAGAGCAAGATATAGCTTGAGAACCACACCAGGTGTCTTGTTACATAAGAACATAATAACATAAGAACAAAGGCAACTGCAGAAGGCCTATTGGCCCATACGAGGCAGCTCCTATTTATAACCACCCAATCCCACTCATATACATGTCCAACCCATGCTTGAAACAATCGAGGGACCCCACCTCCACAATGTTACGCGGCAATTGGTTCCACAAATCAACAACCCTGTTACTGAACCAATATTTACCTAAGTCTTTCCTAAATCTAAACTTATCCAATTTATACCCATTGTTTCGCGTTCTGTCCTGTGTTGATACTTTTAATACCCTATATTAATATCCTTTGTTACGTCCATTCATCCACTTGTAAACCTCTATCATGTCACCCCTAACTCTTCGCCTTTCCAGTGAATGCAACTTAAGCTTTGTTAATCTTTCTTCATATGAAAGATTTCTAATTTGGGGAATAAACTTAGTCATCCTACGCTGGACACGTTCAAGTGAATTTATATCCATTCTATAATATGGCGACCAAAACTGAACTGCATAAGGGGACTTGGTAACCGAAAATCCGAAGAAAAATTAAATATTTACGAAAAATTACGAAAAATACTACGACGTTCTGGCAACACGGTGGTGCAAACCATTTTATGTTATCTTGAAAAATAATGTAATTAGAGTCAAATTTCCCGCTGCAAGTTTCCCCAATCCGGTCCTCGCGGCCTGGGTGCGCCGTGGGGTATTGTGTCTTACGTTGTAGAAGTCTAATATTTCGTAATATCGCGGAAAATAACGTTTTATGCATAAAACGAATATAAATTCGCTCATTGGCAACACACTCGTGTGAGGGAGGGGGTAGGTTTGCTGAAGAGGAGTCAGTCACTCTGTGTGTCCCTGAGCGTGTTGATCTATCGTGGATGCGCTCTCACAATATCTCCCAGAATTATCGTTATTTGTGTTATTTTTACTGCAATATGACGTACAAAAGGAAGCTGAAGAAAGCTATGAAAGCTAAATCCTTGCTAGCTGCCCGTAGAAGGTCCGAGTTGGCTAGAATACGTACATTACGCACATTGACTAGTGAAGATCGTGGAGGCCTCTCAGCTGCGAGTGTGAGGAACTTGTCGCAGCCAGCAGCCCTCCACCCCACAATCGAACCCACTACCACCGCACATGTTCCACCTGCTACTCCACCTCTTCCACCTGCTACTCCACCTCTTCCACCTGCTACTCCACCTGCTCCACCTGCTACTCACCTGCTACTCCAGACGTTCTCGCTCTTGATGTTGCAGGCCCAGCACCTCACGTGCTGTTGCACGGGCCAGCACCTCACGTGCTGTTGCACGGCCCAGCACCTCACGTGCTGATCTGGCAACTCCAAACATTTCAAGAAAGCGTAAACGTATCCACAGCAGTGCCAAGAAACGAATAAGTTTATTTAGAGAAGAAAAATTGGAAATGACAGTGCACGGACACTGACGGTGACACTGACGGTGACACTGACGGTGACATGACGGTGACCGTACCGTGAAGTGAAATATAGAGTAAATCCACGAGTCTGTGGTACTTGTCACGGATAGGAAACTTGAACAATGCCTTGATAGATATTCCGTGTGCATAAAATGTAAACGGGTAACTTTCATCATGAATTATGATTGCTACTGCCTACTAGAGCCCTGCAGTGCCACCTTGACGACCCATATTTCTGACCAATTATATTAGGTTAGTATGTTTTAGTGTCATATTGTGATATTACTTCATAAATATTGTACATATAAAACTGGTGGCAAATATATCAATTTTTTTTTTTTTCCTTAAATTTTTTTTTTTTTTTTTTTTTAATAATTTTTTTTTATTATTATTTTTCAGGCCGATCTGCATGGAACTTGCACATTATTGAACCCATGCCTATCTACAGGGTGCAAATTTTGAATGATATTGGTCAACATCAACCTCAGCTAAAGGGGCTGAACTTTGAACTTTGTTTGTGCAGGTAAATATTTTACAATTTTATCTGATTGCACACGCTTTATTTTATTATTCAATTTACATGAAACTTGCACATTATATGTAGAGTTTATGCCTCTAAAAAATAGTGGGGGCTTTTCTTTCTACGTAGATTTATTGATTTTATAAATATTTATAAACATCATATTGTGCATACGAATTTTGGCAAATTTAGAAAATCTGTATTATTGCACTAAATACATCTGGGATAAAAATCTACCACCTAAATCTTTATTATATAGTAAGGTCATAGCTAAGTGTCATAGAAATGATTTCGGTTCATAATTGTGGACTGTGGAATGATTTGAACATTGTTGAAGAATTGTCTTAAAAAAACGTTTTTTTTTTTTTCTCCCTCTCTATTTAGGCTGCGATGCTGAAACTTGGCCCAGTTGCAGCACCTTTCACATGTATCAGGATAATAAAATTTGAATGCCCTACAACAACTTTCATTTTCCAAACTGTGAGTCCCCTTAATGTGGCGCAATGCGTTCAACTCCAATCTCGGACTTTACGGGGAAACAGGCCTCCCAAGCCTAGCCACCAGACGAGACATTATGTGTGCCAACTATCTGTCACTCTGTACCACTGCTCACCAGACACACCCATACAGATCAAAAATTAACCAACAGTTAACCACGTAACCCCCGCTCCCCACCATTCACTCGCAACCTTTCCTCACACGGGCTACAAATAACCTCAATATAGACTCTCCCTACTCCAAAACTGCGAAACCCAACTTCCTGTCCCCCCTATTCCACCCTGGCTTTATACACTCCTAATACAGCAATACAACTCGAAGACAACATTCCAAAATCTGCACCAAACTCAGCCATAGCCTCAGTCTTCGCCTCAACAATGAAAAATTGCTACCCAAATACCACAGCGATTTACACAGATGGATCTCGCATTATCATGAACAACGTACCGTCTCGGTCACTAGCGCTGTATGGATACCGGAATACCATCTCAAGCAGGGATGGCGGTTACCGAACCAACTATCTATTTTCACAGCTGAATTATATGCCTTGTATCAAGCTCTCCAAATCATCACAACACTACCAGTTGGGATATATACAATCTGTAGTGACTCCAAGAGCGCGATTCAAGCAATTACGTACTCTTCGAAAACATGCAAGGAGATTGTCTACCCATGCCTTCAACTTCTTCACAAACATCAATTGAACGGTTATGACACCTCTATCCAATGGGTCCCAGCACACTGTGGTATTCTCCATAATGAACTTGTAGACCAACTAGCCAAAGCGATGCACAACACGCCTCACCTTACCCATCATCCAATTCCCCATGTTGCACGTAAAGGAGCCTTCAAAGATACCATCTCCCAGGATTTTGCAACAAACTGGAAAACGTTATGCTCACCTTTGCACTATGGGTCCATTAAAAAGAAATGGGGAACTTGGAAACATGTCCGATATAAAAGCAGAGAAATTGATATAACGATGACCAGATTAAGGCTGGGACATACCAAACTAGCAGCACACAGCTCTAAGTACAGAACAGACATCAATGAACTCTGTACTCACTGTCAGCTGCCTGAAACAGTCGAACACTATCTCATGCACTGCTTCCGACATCATAGCGCCAGAGTAAATTTCAAACAAGTCTTTATCGCACTTAAAATACCCTTCACCATCGAGCACATATTAGGAGGTGGAGACCACTCGTTACAAGAAAAATACCAAATAGTCAAAGCACTGGCTAAATATCTGCAGTCGACCAACAAATTGGGACACATCTGACCCGTGCCACATTTATACCTGGCGCCACCAACAGCTAAACACAGAAAACAACTGCCTCGTCGCAGCACCATAGATCAGCTGACACCATAAACACAACACACCGCCCTACGGTGCGACAAGTCTCCCTACAACACACGCCTCTGTTTTAATCACCGTTCCTATATCCACAGCACAACGTAACAAACACCTTGGTAGCTCCGATCATCCTCAACATAAACGCGTCCACCAACATCAGTACTGGTGCAGTCATCGGGAGGACAAACCCTCATGCAAACTGCACCTACTATCAGAAGAAGAAGAACAGACTGCCAGATTCTGGTAAAATAGCAATTGTGGCTTATTTTCAAAGCTTGAGTGTTTAGCTTTAAAGT
>WNGS01000981.1:10508-43155 GCA_020271785.1 Procambarus virginalis | reverse complement strand
AATTGTTCCCATTATATATTAATGAAGCAGAGAGACATAACCCAACTTGAAATTTTAAGTGGGCAGTTATACGGTCGAAAAAACTATTAATAATTTCGTTGAAATATACCGTCGGGCAATATCCCAGAGGGAGTATGGCTATTTATTGGTCGATCTGACAGTTCCTGAGCCATTGCAACTACGAACGAACATTGCCAATGAAGACCACTGTGAAATTGTTTATCAAAAGTAATAATAAAAATGACTCTAACAACACAGAAACGGTCAATTCTTACCACCATCTATAATGACATTTCCAGCTTGGGTGGTTTCACAGGATCAATTCAAAAATTGTATAAGGCTGCCAGACTTAAAGACTCCAACATCAGTATTGCAGATGTTAAGGAGTTTCTTCGTGGAGAGCGATCTTTCACCTTACATAGGGGAAATTTAGTTAGGTTCCCCCGCCGGAAAATATTAGCTCCTAAGCCCCGTACCATAATTGCTTGTGACCTGGGGGACTTTTGTAGTTTACAAAAATACAATAATGGTGTTAAATATATTTAATTTGTGTTGATGTTTATTCCCGCCTAATGCAGACTCAACCTTTAAAAACAAAAAATTCGAGTGATGTGTTAGTCGCCCTAAGGAAGATATTAGAGGAAACTCCTCAGTTTCTCGGAGTAAGGCGGATATTCACTGACCGAGGAAAAGAATTTTACAACAGGTCAGTTCAAAATTATTTGAATAAGAAAAATATTAAACTATATAGTGTATTTTCGGAAATGAAATCTAGCATAGTGGAACGTGCCATCAAAACTCTAAAACATAAACTGTACCGTTATATGACCCAAGCTAATTCATTAAAATACATTCACATCTTACCGTCCGCTGTAGATGTATACAACAACACATTCCACAGGTCGCTGAAAAATACTCCACTTGCCATTCATAAATTGCAAAATATTGAAGATATACGAAGACAGTTTAAGGTCATGTATTTAAACAATGACTCCACCATAACTCCCATCAGTCCTCAGCTGCACCTTGGGCAGCATGTACGATTGGCTAAACGTAGGAATATATTTCACAAAGGCTTTTGGCCCCAAAATACAGAAGAAATATTTCTAGTGTCACATATTGACAGATCACATCCAATCCCAACCTATAAAATCAAAGATTTAAACAACGAGGTGGTCAGTGGTATGTTTTATGAGCAAGAATTGATCCCAACAACCCTTCCAGAGTATTTTCCTATAACGATATTACGGAGTAGGAAAACATCGAAAGGACACAGAGAATACTTCGTCAAGTGGAGAGGGTACCCAGATTCTGCCAATAGTTGGATTAGTGGTCAAGACATTGCCAAATTTAACAAAAAATGACAGTTCAACAGGACTCTCTCGTAGAGAAACATCACCAACTGTTATTTTTACTAAACAATTTATCGCCCAAGAAGCGGAATAAACTAATCAAGGCTCTAAAACGACAGGAAATTGAATCAATTTGTGAAATTTTTGCCAATTTTCTGAAACGAAACATCCCAGTTCAACCACAAATAATTAATGGGTACAGAGGTATCAGAACGACATTCGTTCTGTAGCTCGTAAGAAAACTCCTCTCTACAAGAAGAAAAACATCTTAACCTCCAGACGAGGTGGAGCTATATTGGCAGCTCTGCTACCTTTGGCTGTATCATTAATTTCCTCCCTAATAAGGTAATTACGTAAATAAGTAACGAGAGGAAAAAAATGGTGAAGGAATATTGTCTGGTACCACGATTCATAGCTGAAAAATATTTATTTAATAAAAACAAGAACACATCACCGCCTCTTAATGAGGAAGGGCTGTCCTCCCCCAGTGGAGAAAGTAAGTCCTTCTCTTTAAAAAACGAAAGCAATAGTGTTGGTGGTAGCTGTAACCACTCCAGCTGTGACTCTATCGATGGTGGTGGGGGAGTGGGGGGAGTGGACGCTCTCTCCTCTCACCTGACAACAAGAAGATGTGACCAACGTTGCCACACAAGCTCCTCCAGACGGGCAGGCTTACTCACACGACCATTAAATGACATTGGTCCTACCGCCGCCGCCGCCGCCGCGGGCCGGTCCTTTAAACAAAAAACGCGACGCGGGCGGTGCGGGCGCGCCCCTTTTTTTAAAAAAAAGAGAGGGAACATTCCATTCTACCGCCCGAAATGCGTGTAATTGTTGCTGGACACACTCCCCATAAAGCCATCATCACGAGTCAAAATCCAAGTCTGGATAACTTAATAAATGTGAATTTTAAAATTGAGGAAATTCCTCATGTCAAAACATTATTGAACATGTTTGAACAAAACAGCCAACAGGTGATATGGGATTCCCATGGAAATTTATTAAAACCTGTACGAAATTTAAATATTTTAGATATAATTAAGACTTTAGCCTTTACTAAAGGACAGTTTAGGACAGCTGACAAGGAGGATGTAAGGATTTTACTGAAGGTAGCTGGCATAGAGCCGACCTTCATACGTAATTATCGTGCCAGATCACAGTTAAAAGGGGGGAGGGGCATCCATAGGAGACCCCATTGGGACCCATATTGAAGACCTATATGAACCACTCCTTAATCGTCATTATAGTCAGTTGTGTGTTCACCATGGAGCAAGCTTCCAACCCCCCGCCTCCTGCAACTGTGGAAGACAAATCTCCTCTATTGAAGAAGTTGGTTGCTACTCAACGGTACTACAAGTATGTCGAACACAAAAGTAGACTGATATACGCATTGTGGGATTGTTACGACCGCCTTGTGTTGAGTGCTCCCCCAGAACGATTTTTTAAGTCATTTGGGGAAACGGTGAAACGTTATGAAGAATATTCATCCCAGGAAATCCAGACGGAGATATGGCAAATGGAAAAATTAATCTTCCAACACCGGGACCAGGTCACAGCCTTCGAGTCTGGGCGGAGTGTCTATGGACTTATAAGGTGAGGAATGTGGACTCTACCCCACCACCCCCACTTTCCTCCCCCTCCAGGATGGGGAAGGTAGGTGTATTTAAAGGCCTCCCCACCGTCGCTCCTTGGACACTGTAGCTGTTGTTGACGAGAACCTCCCCACACTCGCCCTCCGCCATGTCCTTGTCGTCCATAAAGTCGATAGATAGCGACATTACCGACACCAACGCCTTCGGGGTTGGCGACGTGATAGTGTACGACCTCCCCGCTGCCATTGTGCGCCCCTATGGACTAGCTAATATAGTGTGGAAGACGTTTCCATACGCCCGTGTGGAACGTGTTGGTCTGACTAATGTCAACAGGGCCACAATTCGTTATCGGTCTACCCCAGGGGACATTGAAGTGAAGATAGCCCCCCTACCCACCGACGGGCAAGATATGGTCGAAGAACCTATCTTGTTCTTCAGACCCACCATCGTGGCGCTAATTTCTTCATTCGGAGCAGGAGCACCCTTCGAGTCCAACCCTATAGCCCAAGAACAAGTACAGACTTCGGCTGACACACACTACATCGCCAACGTCACCCTGGATACAGCCAGAAATAGATTATTCTGGTTGAAAGAAGCCCTAAGGAAGGTGGGCAACCTCATAATAAGAAGCCCAACCATGTTTCGACTGGTGGTGCCCCATGGGTTAGGGGCTTCCCGTGATGGTATGGACAACTGGCACAAGGACATCGGACCCATGGTGATCTCTCTCCACCGTGAATTGAGCAAGCATAACAAAGAGCTCGTAATAATGAAACGTGCCACACCTGCTATCCCATCAATGGCACCCCTCCCGATCGATGACCCCAGAGGAGAGGGGGATAGTACAACTATCACCCTGGACGCTGTGGAGGAGGAGGGGGTCTCCACCCCAGGAACCTCTTCCCGTTCTACACTTCCAGCACCACCGGCCACCCCCAGGAAGAAGAGACATCTACAGGAATATACATCCAGCACCACTACCACTGCCCCTCCACCTCCCCCCACATCATCTGGAACGGTCAAACGCCGCATCGAAACCACTATCGACATCGATCCTCGTCCGAATCACCGTATCGAGTCCATCCTCGATGGAGAGTCACAGGAAATATTCCTGTTATCCTCTCCCCCGAAAAAACAACGGAAGCTGTAACCACCCCCCAGGGGAGAAGAAGAGGTGGTAGCAACACCAACAGTAACAGTAGCAGCAGTGGCAGTTGCATCATCTACAACAGCCCCCCATGTGGTGATGGTAGTAGCAGTGGTAGTAGTAGTAGTGGTGTCGGTGGTACGAACAGCTTCAGCAGCAGCAGCAACAGCAGCAGCAGCAGCAGCAGCAGCGACAACAGCAACAGCGACAGCTCCACTACTGTCAGCAGTAGCAGTTGCATCATCTACAACAGCTCCCACGACGGTGACAGCAGCGGTAGCAGAGGAGTCGACAGCAGCAACAGCGACAGCAGCAGCAGCAGCAGCAGCAGCAGCTGTTCTTTTAAAGTAATTTTTTGTTGCGGGACTCTTTCCCCCGATGTAGTTTCTTTTAAAACAAATATTTTCCTTTTGTACTTTAATAAAATAAAATATAAGTAGTGTTGTTTTATTTCCCTCAATCAGTTCTTAAGTGCACAATGGCCGAGGAACATTACGTATATCTTACCAGCCTCGACCAAGGAGATTTATACAACAACACAAGTTCGGCATTTACAAACACCATCCCTACACTACATTTAAACCCTTCCATAAAACATGAGGTAGCTTTAGTCAACATACTTCTACCCAGACGAATTAACGCCATAATTAAGGATGAGGGGGAGTCTGCCATAGATATCTATGCTACTTTTAAACGTGGAACTCTTTCTAAAAGTCCAGAACATCTAATTTACACCTTCCTCCCCAAAACCAACATATTATCGAGAAACATCAAATACATTACAGAAGAGATTAGCCGGCAAATAATCACTGACATGAAACTAAGTTTCAGGAGTGATTTCAAAATATACTTCCCAAATACAGAACCAATCCTCACCTATGACCAATCTTTAGAGCGTGTATTACTAGCTTCAACTCTTAATAATGAAGGTACTGGCTCGTTATATTCTCTCAGTCTTCAATTTAAACACAGAATAGCTAATGTACTTGGTTTTGATAGCGCTCGCAAATACACCATTTATCGGGCAAAAACAGATGACATTACAACAGCCTCCAAGGTTGTGGCCTCATTCCCTCCAGACAATGACGGGGGTTGTGATTATTTACTCATCTATAGTGACGTCATTGAACCGGACCGGTATGGGGGGCAGATTGTAAATATCTTGGACGCAATCAGTTATCATGACTCATATTCTAGAGGGGCTCATCCCCTAGTGTACAAGGCATTAAACACTAACACATTGGAGAAAGTAAGTATTAAAATAACAGATCAGTTTGGGCGAATGGTTAGTTTTGAAGATGGAAGGTCGGTTACGGTAGTCTTGCATATCCGTCCTAAAAGTATAGCAATATAAAATATAAATATATATATATATATATATATATATATATATATATATATATATATATATATATATATATATATATAGAAGTGTTTACCACAACTTTCGGTTATTGTATGAAGAGGTGTCAGTATGCGAGTACCGTTCATCCCCCCCTCTCAGAGGGAGTTTGGGGAGATCTTCCTCCCCCCCTCTAGGAGTCATGGGATGAGAGGGGGAGCGATGGATGACATACGCACTTTCCAAGCTCCTTATCTCAGATCTGGCGGTGGTTTTTTTGGAACCTTGGCTGGCTTGGCTCGACGGGCCATACCATTTTTCATGAAAGCTGTAACACCTAGCGCAATCGATTTTGGGAAAAATGTTCTTGGTGATTTAACTAGTGGTAAATGGGATGTGAAGAGTGCTCTGAGAACTCACGGTATTGATGCTCTTAAAACTGTGGGAAAGAAACTGGTAACAGGTGGGAAAATTAAACGACTCTCCAGGAGAATAAAAAATAAAAAAAAAAAAATGTAAACGAGGTCTTGGGTATAAAAATGACGTATTTTCCCTAACATAAGCAGTCACACTTTACCTTTTCGGGGGGGATCATGGCGGGGGCTAGTGGAGCTGGGATGAAAATTCCATTAGAATATTATAGCTCCAGTATTATTGACCAATTTCCTAGAAGTAACAGAATACGTAATGTGGAAAGTTCAATTGCCTCTACACAGCAAATAGACATTCTACCTGTCAACCTCCCCATTAATCAACGCTTGTGGGATAATTACTTAGAATTCCGCATCCCCGGAACCCAGGGTGCCTTCATATATCTAGCTAATATTGTTATAGACTTTAAGGTATCTTTAACGAAAGATTACGATACCACAAAATTGGAAGAGGATGACTATGTGGAATTTGTGAATGGCTTGTCAAATACCATGTTTAAAGGTGTCCAGGTGTTTTTAGGAGAGCAGGTAGTTGAAACAAATTCTAATTTTAATTATTGGTCGTTTATTAAATTAATTAATCCCCCTTGGCTCAAAAGCCAAGGGGGAACACCGCCAGCTCCGTTTCCCGCCCATAGCACAGCATTCTGAGGAAAGTTGCTGTGTTGTGTAAACGTGATCTTGTTTTAGGCCGGAAACAGGGTGTTTTCCTGTCTACAGCATAGTTCAGCAAGCTCGAGTGTATCTATTCCGTCTAAATGTTACCGTCACAGAATCCGGTAACTGCTAGGCGCAGATAGATATATAATATTTGAAGATACAAGGAAGAGTACCGGCGCCAGACATTATTGCTGCAGAAGCACCAGGACTGTAGCCAACGTATCTGTAATCATCGGCAAAACTACGAGCGATCCGTCACCAGTGATATGGATCACTACGTAAACTGTATACAGGGAATCTAGGAATACAGTTCCAAGTGTTTGAGTTAGAATTCCGAGAGATTTTATGAAAAAATTGGGGACTGTGTCGACTGTTTATTTCGTCCAATGTGCTGTCCACCCACGTGTACTTATCGCGTGGTGTCCATCGTCGCCCCATCAGCATGTTATTCAGTGTGCCGTCAGCAAAACACACTAGTGCAATTCTCTCCGGTGTGCATCCCTAAACGCACCCCTGCCTCCATCAGTGATTTTTGGGTGTCAGGCGATATTCGACCTTAGGGTCTCATAGCTCGCTACACCACCCAGTGCACACCAACCCCAGCCCACCTCTCACTCACATACCCCTACGCCGCTATGTGCCTGGTGTAACCTGGACTGCCTCTGTGGTGTTCGATCTTAAATCAACAGCAGGGTCATAGTGAGTGTGAATGTATTGTGGATTGTGGCAGTTACCGGTTTAGTCAATGTGAGTACTCAAATTAAAGTAATTGTATCATACGTCTGAAGTGCATTAATTCCTTGTGCAATATCAAGTCCGCCGACCGGTGTGGTGTTCTTCATAATCCTGCCATAGGAAGGAGTTCAATTACCGAAGAAGCACGATAGGTAAAGGCTTATTACAGCTAATCTGTGTGATAACTAACTTTACGTTAGTGTGATGGTTATCTTACACTGTTACATATTTAGTATTTGTGTGTTATTATTTGTGTTGATGTTTAGTGTGATTTAATATACACTGTCACTGTCTAACCATATCCTTGTTTCTTTTCTTTTGTTCCAGAAGACAAGCAGTGATAAAAGTAATAGGGTTTACTTTACTGAATTGTGTATTCATTGATTTTATAACTTTTGTTGTCAGTTGTGATGTGTTCAGCGCTGTGGTTAAGCACTATTTTGCTACTGTATTTGTGTTGGTCTACGTGACCCAGTGTTTTTATTTGTGTTCATTATTGTGAAGTCAGTGTCATTGAATTAATGTAATTAATTACCGTCTTTAGTAGTGCGAGGTGATTAGCAATCGTGCTGGCTAATCAGTTTGTCAAGCGGTCTCAGTGTTAACTAGTGTTAACGTAAATTCTTCATGAGTTAAGTTTGAGTGTCAAGTTTGACAGGACTTTTTTTTTTAATTTATTTTTACATGCAAGCATGCAAGTATAAGGCAATAAATGCAATAAAAATTACAGAAGAAACCAATTAAACGAAACAAAAAACCACCGGCCAGAAGGACCGACAGCACAGTACAAAAAACAACCAACATCAATAAAACAAATAGCGCAAAAACGCAAACAAAACCCAAAACACAATAACACATAAAACAAGATCATAATACACAGAGAAAGCATAGGAGAACAAGAAAAAATATGTAAAATAATAAAATCATAAAACATACAACAATCCAAAAAACAAACAAAAGCCACACATGGCACATTAACAACACAAACAATAAACAAAAACATGCACAACCACTCGCAGTACAAAAACCATAAGGAGAGGCACAAGCACAGAACGTAAGAGGGCAAACAGCATAGCCAGAGGGGCACATAATACAACAGAATCAAAGAAACAGATAATCATGAAATGGTATAGCCACACACTAATCAAGTTAAAAAACATAAGGACCACAATAAACAGGGACATTGAGAAACTAAACATTACACCGGCCTGAAGGGCGCACAATAAATACATAACATATCAGAACATACCACAAGTCCTATACATACACGAGACACACAGCAATCACACAAACTATCTAGAGTGCGCATACTTATTCGGTCACTCCGCCGCCAGGAAACGAACACAATACGCCTCCCAAAGCAACAGGATGTCGTCCGGAACAGGGTGATCATGGGCCGTACGAGGATCAGGCATCAATTCCGGCACACCTTCAACAAAAACCCGAGCCTGTGGAACCCAGACAGTCGAGGGGCACCACGGAACAGGCCGCACTCGGTCACTAAAGTAAAAAGCCAAAGGGTTGTTCGTCTTATCATACGCCACGCCGGAGGCCAAGATGATTGGGACGGGCTTCCCCCTACAGGCCCGGGCAACGGGCAGCGCACTTGTAACCTCCATGGCAGCCCCACAGGGCTCCGCGGCAACCACCGGACGTGACACCTGCAGGGGCTCCCCACGCCGAACATCCTTCGTCAGCAACAACACGAGGTCGCGGCCTGCACCAGCACCCACACCACCCACGTCCGGAGGAGCTACCACCTCCCACTGCGGAGAACCGTCTGCAGAAGAAACAGGAGGTGAATCATAATCACAATCGTCGTCATCAGCAGGCACATGGACGTCAGCGACCACCATCGACACAGAGCGTGAAGCACCCGGATCCACCACATCATCGCCGAAGACCCACCGGCGTCGAAATCCTCCACATCAGCCCAAGCAGAAGAAGAACGCCGGGACCGCTTGGGCACCGGGCGCACATCATCAGAGCCGGAGGCGGACCCAGAACCACGGGCATCACAAGCCGTGCGAACCAATGCCCGTCTCATGATGGCAGCAGCCTCAACCGCAGGGGGAACCGGGCCGCACACAACAGGACGCTCCGCAGCCCCCCCAGCACCCAGCGCAGCCGAAACAGTAGGGACCCGAGGTGAGGATGCAGGGCCAGGGTCAGCAGCTGAAGACGAGGGAGCAGACGGCGACGCCACACCGGGAGTACCAGGAAGGTCCAAGGGAGCTGCAGGGCCAGAGACATGGTCAGGAGGAACATCCGACGTCACCGCAACACCCGGAGGAGGGTCCGCGACAATCAGGGGAACGTCGGGCGACGCTGGGGGAGCCTCAGCCGCGAACAGGACACCCACCACCTCATTCCTGGAGACCTCCTCCAGGGGGAGCGGTGGGAAATCCTCTTCCCAGAACAAGTTGACTGGAGTAACCGGATCAGCATTGCATCTGGCAGCCTGATGCCCCAACATGCCACACCGGAAACAAGTACGGGGTTGCCGGGCATAATACACCCGCACGTAGTACCCTAAAAGCCGGACAGAGGATGGAATGTCCGACCTCAGGCGCATCCCGAGGGTACGAATGTTCGTCTTCACCCCCGCATATTTCCCAGAAGATAGCTTGTGCATCCTCACACTGACGACGGATCCAAATCTCTGGAAGAATCGCCGGAGAAGGGACTCAGGGAATTCCACTGGGGCCCCATGGACGCTCACATACGTCACGGCACCACTCCGATCAGAAACGGCCACAGAACCAGTGCCATCCAACAACTGCAAAGTACGGCCTTCGTACCGCCGGAGAAATCCACGGTACGCCTCCTCACCCACAAACTTGATGATCACCCGGCGAGGAGTCACCAGCTCAACCCCGTAGATCTCCATGACCGGGACATGTAACATGTCACACATGACCTGCTCAACTAGAGGATACCCCGCACGGCAGGTAAACTCCAACCCCATGGAGTGTACCCTCTCGACAGCAGGAAGATGGCCGCTCATCGCAAGGGCGCCACGTCAACACCAGGCAGGGACAGCAGGGAGGGTGGAGACACCACCACCCCCTGGTGGCGAAAACGGCAAACTTCCCAAAACCCTGCCGGAGCGGTCAGACCACACGACCTTACTCAACGGCAGCTCAGGGTGGACTCCAGTTTGACAGGACTTTGAGCAGTTACTCAGGGATTGCTAATTACCCAGTGTTTATCGATTGACTTCGTTAAGCCTGGTTTGGTTGACATTATTTAACGTAGTTTACTTTATTTTGGTTTGAGTGTCCTGGAGACAGATTAACGTAATTGGATTACTAAGTAACATAAATGTGTTATAACTTGTTTCATTAAAATTGATTAGATAAATTGTCATCTGTGTGTCATCGTATTGTAACGTAATTGATTGCTTTGACTGCCGTCCTGAGAGACGAGTCTTAATGTAATTAACCGAGTGTTGCACGGAACACTGACAGGTCAGTCTGCAGTGGTTTCATTATTATTGTTGCTATTGCTTTGCTGCAGTCGTCATGAACTGCTACTTGCGTCTGAAGTAGTCGCCCACTGTTTCAGTGTAGTTAATATTGGAACCGTGAGCAGTTTGTACCTGAAATGCGTTTATTCATCTTGTCTAGTATTGACAGCGCCACTACGGACTTTAATGTAATGTTAAATTATTCTTGCCTTGTATTGTTATTAGGTTTTATGAATAATTTTTATTGTTGGAACTATAACCCAACGTTTACAGCTTCTAAGACCCTTATCACTATTTATTACCTCTGACATACACTTGAAAGTGACTCTTAGTGTTGCTCTGGATACTTTGACTAACCAAATTTCATAGCCACACACCAAAAAAATCATTGGTGTGAGACACCTATAACCTACTCTGACAATATCCGTCACTAGTTATTGAAGCTCCATGACTCGGTGGATTAAGAGTGCCAAGGATTTGGACTCTGGCGGCGACTCTACACCACCTGTGTAGTCTTAAAGTATTAAGCAGACAAAACAGCATTTGTTTGTTGCTAGTGAAGTCCTTTCTGACTGAGGTCACTTGTATTAGTGCCATCCCCACAGGTTAAAATCTCACAGCGACACCATGGAGGGGTTATCCTAGCGGCAAATTACTTTCACACACACACACACACACACACACACACACACACACACACACACACACACATGGCAGGAGGTCGAAACAGGGTTATGGGAAGCAGCCAGGGCGACCAAACGCAGGAATTGCTACACCAAGTACTGGAGGAATTCAGGAGGGAGATGAATGAAATGAGGATTACAATTAACAACCTGCAAAGTGAGCTGACATCAGCAAGGGAGATCAAATCTCTCACAGCGAAAAATAAAGAGACCGAGCATCAGATTATCATCCAAAGGGAAGGTGGGAATGGTACATTGGAAGGAAATGCCTCTGTACCTGACACATTTGCGGACATATTGAAAAAGAGCTCAGAAGCAATGGCCACAGTGAGGGAGGTAGCCATGCAAGCTGCTACCTCACAGGAAGCAGCAAGGTGCACCACTCAACTGCTGGAGAGAAAGAGATCAGTGGTAGTTGTAGGCATCAAAGAACAGGAAGGATCCAACAGGCAAGAATGGAATGGCAAGGATAGAGAGGCAGTACATGGGCTACTGAAGGGGTTACAGATGGAAGAGGCTGCACACAACATTGAGAAGGTTTTCAGGTTGGGCTGGTACAACAGGGACAGAAACCGACTTGTAAAGGTGGTGTTTGCAAACGAAACCACGAAGGAGGATATTCTAGAAAAGAAGAGTCGTCTCCAACATGTGGAGGGATACAAACAAGTATTCCTGCAGAGGGACAGGACGAAGGAGGAGAGAGCCAGGGCAGCAGAGGCAAGGAGGAAGCGCAGGGAGAGAGGAGCAAACCAGGAAATCACAGCCCCCAACACAGCAGTCCCAGAGACAAGAGGGGAACCCAAAACCAGCATCCCAGCAACACCAGAGGGGGGGGGGCAACACCACCAACCCCCTCTGCATAGAAACCCTTCCTTCCCCTCACCCTACCTGCCCCCACCCAACCCTCCCTCCCCCCCCCACCCCATTCTGACCCCGACACCCCATCCCCATTCCCATCATGTCCCCCCTCCCACCTTTCCCCCCCAGTCCCCCTTCCCCCTTCATCCCATACCCTCCCTATTCCTCCTCCCCCCTCACCCCGTATCCTCCATGTCCCCCTATCTCCTTAACCCACACCCTACCCGTTCCCCCTTCCCTTAAACCCCCACCCCCCACCCCAAAACCCTCTGCGACCCTGCAAACCACCTCACAGATCCTCTCACCCACGGAACAGCTTCCCACACCAGTAGAATACTCGCCAAGAAAGGGATATGTAAATGAACAGAAGAAAGTGAGCTTCAAGGCGATGTACACTAACATAGATGGGATTACAAATAAAACTAGTGAACTTGGAGAGTGGGCACTAGAAGAAAACCCAGACATAATAGCACTCACAGAAACAAAGCTAACGAAAATCATAACAAATGCAGTGTTTCCACAGGGCTACTATGTAGTGAGGAAAGAGAGAGAAGGGAGAGGAGGAGGTGGTGTGGCTTTGCTACTAAGAGAAGGTTGGAGTTTCGAAGAGATGGTAATTCAGAACTGTGAAGGTTTCAGGGACTACATATCAGGCACCATTGCAACTGGAGGACAGAAAATTATAATAGTAGTCATATATAACCCCCCACCGAATGACAGAAGACCCAGACAGGAATATGATAGAAACAACATGGCCACCATCAATATAATAGAGAGAGCAGCTTCTGTGGCTAGCAGGAACGGATCCAGACTTCTAATCATGGGAGACTTCAACCATGGGAAGATAGATTGGGGGAACAGAGACCCACACGGAGGCCCAGACACATGGAGAGCTAAGCTGCTGGATGTGGCAACAAGAAACTTTCTAAGTCAACACGTCAAGGGACCGACAAGAATGAGAGGAGGGGATGAACCAGCCTTGCTTGATTTGATATTTACCCTAAATGAGTCGGATATAAGGGAAGTTAAGTTGGAAGCCCCCTTGGGAATGAGTGATCATAGTGTATTGAGCTTTGAGTACCTGGTTGAGCTAGGAATTATCACCCCCAAAAAAGAACTGGGAACCAAAGGGCTGGCGTACCGAAAGGGAAACTATGAGGAGATGAATAAATTCCTATGGGATATACATTGGGACACAGAACTCGGAACCAAGTCCGTACAAGACATGATGGACTATGTCACCCAAAAATGTCAGGAGGCTGTAAGCAGGTTTGTCCCAGCCCAACAGGAAAAAACAGAGAAGCAAAGGAAGAATCCGTGGTTTAATAGGGAATGTATGAAAGCAAAGGAGCTGAACAAAAGGGCATGGAGGAACTTCCGTAATAACAGAACACCAGAAAGTAGAGAGAGATACCAGAGAACCAGGAACGAGTATGTCAGTGTGAGAAGAGCAGCTGAGAAAAGGTATGAAAATGATATAGCTAACAAAGCCAAGACTGAACCAAAGCTACTACACAGTCACATCAGGAGGAAGACAACAGTGAAGGAACAGGTGATTAAACTTAGGGTGGGCGAGGACAGGTACACAGAGAATGACAAAGAGGTGTGTGAAGAACTCAACAAAAGGTTCCAGGAGGTCTTTACAATAGAACAGGGAGATATCACGGCGCTGGGAGAGGTGGCAGCAAACCAGGTGACCTTGGATAGGTTCGAAATTACAAGAGATGAGGTCAAAAAGCACCTATTGGAGCTGGATGTGAGAAAAGCTGTTGGGCCGGATGGAATCTCGCCATGGGTATTGAAAGAGTGTGCAGGAGCACTTTGCTTACCACTCTCCATAGTGTATAGTAAGTCACTGGAAACGGGGGACCTACCAGAAATATGGAAGACTGCTAATGTAGTACCAATATACAAAAAGGGTGACAGACAAGAGGCACTGAACTACAGGCCAGTGTCCTTAACTTGTATACCATGCAAGGTGATGGAGAAGATTGTGAGAAAAAACCTAGTAACACATCTGGAGAGAAGAGACTTCGTGACAACCCATCAACATGGGTTCAGGGAGGGTAAATCTTGCCTTACAGGCTTGATAGAATTCTACGATCAGGTGACAAGAATTAAGCAAGAAAGAGAAGGGTGGGCGGACTGCATTTTTTGGACTGTCGGAAAGCCTTTGACACAGTACCCCATAAAAGGTTGATGCATAAGCTGGAGAAACAGGCAGGAGTAACAGGTAGGGCGCTCCAGTGGATAAGGGAGTACCTAAGCAATAGGAAGCAGAGAGTTACAGTGAGGGGTGAGACCTCAGACTGGCGTGAAGTCACCAGTGGAGTCCCACAGGGCTCTGTACTTGGACCTATCCTGTTTCTGATATACGTAAATGATCTCCCAGAGGGTATAGACTCATTCCTCTCAATGTTTGCTGACGACGCCAAAATTATGAGAAGGATTAAGACAGAGGAGGACAGCTTGAGACTTCAAGAAGACCTGGACAAGCTGCAGGAATGGTCGAACAAATGGCTGTTAGAGTTTAACCCAAGCAAATGTAATGTAATGAAGATAGGGGTAGGAAGCAGGAGACCAGATACAAGGTATCATTTGGGAGATGAAATACTTCAAGAGTCAGAGAGAGAGAAAGACCTGGGGGTTGATATCACGCCAGACCTGTCCCCTGAAGCTCATATCAAGAGGATAACATCAGCAGCATATGCCAGGTTGGCTAACATAAGAACGGCCTTTAGAAACTTGTGTAAGGAATCTTTCAGAACATTATATACCACATATGTCAGACCAATCCTGGAGTATGCGGCTCCAGCATGGAGTCCCTATCTAGTCAAGCATAAGACTAAACTGGAAAAGGTTCAAAGGTTTGCCACCAGACTAGTACCCGAGCTGAGAGGTATGAGCTACGAGGAGCGACTGCAGGAATTAAACCTCACTTCGTTGGAAGACAGAAGAGTTAGGGGGGACATGATCACCACATTCAAGATTCTCAGGGGAATCGACAGGGTTGATAAAGACAGGCTGTTTAACACAAGGGGCACACGCACTAGGGGACACAGGTGGAAACTGAGTGCCCAAATGAGCCACAGAGATATTAGAAAGAACTTTTTTAGTGTCAGAGTGGTTGACAAATGGAATGCATTAGGAAGCGATGTGGTGGAGGCTGACTCCATACACAGTTTCAAGTGTAGATATGATAGAGCCCATTAGGCTCAGGAAACTGTACACCTGTTGATTGACGGTTGAGAGGCGGGACCAAAGAGCCAGAGCTCAACCCCGCAAGCACAACTAGGTGAGTACAACTAGGTGAGTACACACACACACACACACACACACACAANAGAAGAAGAAGAAAATAGCTGACTAAAGAGGAATGGGAGGGAAAACTGAATTACCTACTTCCACCAACAAAGATGTGGACTCGTCCCTTGTTTGAGAGTGAATTGAAGCTCCTGGTCCCGGCTCTCGACTCGTTGTAGGGAACGCCCCCCCACACACACTGATGCTCTCTCCAGGAACCCAATCGACACACAAAAAGCGTCGTCTCCATACTCTTTCCTCTGCAGGTTCCGTTCTCCTCCACAACCTCTTGATGGGTTGGAGTCGGTCTCCTGGCCGTCGACTTCTCTCACAATACGTCTGCAGTCCTCACTCTCGGCTTCAGTCGTTCATATTCACAATTGGTTTTCGCTCTCCTTCCTCATGGTGATTGGCCCAGCCGCTACGGAGTCATCTAATGGTGAAACTGCACAGCCGTCCCGGACGTCATTGCTCAGACTTCACTATTGCAAAGCACCTGTCACTGGAGCACTTGTTGCCGATTTCGTCAATCCCTTCTTCGGTTCCGACACACAGTAGATATAGGAAGACCTTCACAGTGTTTTTTTTTTTTTTTTTTTTTTTTTTTTTTTATTGTTTTCTACCACAGACGTGGCCACACATTAACAATGCTAACCAGCATATATACATTTTCTTCTGTCCTCCATAGACAGGGTTAGAGATGTGTTAAACATATATTTGAAGGGTTTATTGAACAATCAACCACTGAAGGTGAGTCGGTGCTTTAAAAATGCTAAGCTAACCTATATACGTAAATACATAGATACACAGATTTATGTATGCCTTACATAAAGTGTTCGATGTGTCATCTACACAGTGTCATTAATGTACATTTACAAAGGTGAAATGTAATTCTGATCAGCTTCCATATATACTTTATACCCATACATACACATACACACACATATACATATATACACACATGCATTCACAGACATTTATCTCATTTACTCTGACAGGGTGAGATAGCTGATAAAGAAACTAGTGTGCAATTAAGCACTTAATCACTGAAGGTGATTAAGGTGCTTTTACAAGCTCAGGTTATATAGTTACATCACATACATTGTATAATTAATCTATTACATGGTCAATCTTGGGTACAAGTCCAATATATCATCAAGTGTTCCAGTACTCATATAGTAATTACAAAGTTCAGCATACCTTAGCCCAGGGGGGCGAAAGTCAGCCAGTATGGGACATTCTACAATATAATGTTCAAGAGAGTGCATGTTTTCTCTTTCACAAAGTTGACACATAGTGTACTCGACATTTGGGTTTTGAGAAAGCTGCCAGATACGTCTATATCCCAGGCGTATTCTGGCCACTATAACATCACATTGCCGGGTTCTTGTTCTATTAGTCCCATATGTGAATGTTTCCTCACGATATCTATCATAATATTTAATGCTACAGCTTTCAGGTCTTTGTGAATTTGTTAGGTCGGTGAGATCTTCATTAGATATTTGTTTAAGTATTCTCTTTGTCACTGCTAATGAAATACCCATATCAATTTCTACCACTGGTTTTCTACAGGCTGTCTTTGCAAGCATATCAACAGTGTCATGCCTTGAGATGCCAACATGTGATGGTATCCATAGGAATTTAATTTCAAATCTGTTTTCTTTAGCAGCTAAAACATTCATTCGAATATCACTGACTATTTTCTGGGTGTCACTAATATGTGCGTTCAATGCCAGGAGTGCACTCTGCGAGTCACAGTATATAAGTCCACTGCCTTTGTCTTTTAAAAATTCAGTGGCAAGGTATATGCCTGCAAGTTCGGTTTGAGTTGTACTTGCCCAGTCATTGACGCGCTTCATTGCTGTATGTACGAGAGTAGATTGTTCAAATATATTACATGCACATCCGGTACATCGTCCACCTTCTTCTACAGAGCCGTCGGTATAGCACTGATACACATCGTTACCCAAACTCTGAGTACTTTCAGTGATGCTTTTCAGTGTTAACTGTTTTAATAATGTAGAGTGCACACTATCTTTCTTGGGCGCATTTACAAAATCAACTGATAAATCCCAGTTATCCCATGGAGTAATTGGTTGATTAATCATTAGTTGAGTTGGGTACATATTTAATATTTTGATGGAGTTGGCTACCTTATAGAACCAATATACATAATCAGATTTCGTTCTTCTTCTATAGACCTCAGGTGAGTGCAGCATATTAGAAAGTTTAGCTTGAAACTTCATGTGTTGCCTAGATCTACTCAATGCCTTCACGCCGAAAACTGTGCTAATAGACAAAATTCTCTCACTTATGGTAGGTAATTTTAACTCTGCTCTCATATTAACTATTCTCGTGGACTTTGGAGCCCCAAGGATGAGACGCATAGCTTCGTTTTGCAAGGTTTCAAGAGATTTCAGCTCTTTGTCAGTATACAGTGTGAGATGTAGAGCATTGTAGTCAATCACAGAGCGTATAAATGATACATAAAACATTCTAGCAAGTCTCACGTTAATTCCATGATTGACACCAACAAGGACCCGCAAGGGCTTTAATCTCTCCCACAGTCTCCTCTTGAGAGAAGAAAGGTACCCAGGGTCGTTAATAGGGACACCAAGGTATCTGTAAGACTCGCAGTTCTCAAGTGCTCGCCCATCTATATGATAATTGGGTGGTGGAATACCACATGGAATGAGGGCACGAGTTTTCTGTACAGAGATAAGGAGGCCACATTCCTCAGCTCTAGTAGCAAAAGCATCGAGCAGAACTTGCATTCTAGGCTCGGAGGCAGCCTGTAAACATATATCATCAGCATAACAAATGACAGTGTCTTCATTATTAGTTGGAAGATCTTTAATAAGTTTATGCATCAGAACGTTGAACAACAAGGGGCTGAGGACCCCTCCTTGTGGAGTTCCCAGTTCAAAGTGTTTGCTCTCTGTGCTTTTAACACCATTAAACAAAACATATGCTGTTCGATTAGACAAATAGCCCTTTATCCATTTCAATAATTTTCCTTGTATTCCCAGCTCGGCAAGCTGTTCCAGTATGATTTCTCTGTTTGCTGTATCAAAAGCTGCTGCTAGGTCGATGAAGACTGTTTGAGGGGAAGCTTCAATATGTGCGAAGTATTCAGCAAAACAGTGTTGTGTACTGAGCCCAGGCATAAATCCAAACAGTTGAGGTGACAGGTGCCCCTGTATACGATACATGAGTCTGTTAAGAACAATACGTTCAAGCACTTTACAGACACACGATGTTAGAGATATGGGTCTATAATTATCTGAGTGTGGTTTGGGGATGGGAACAATGACACTCTTTGTCCAAGCATCAGGTAATACTCCTTCACGTAAACTCATTCTGTACAGCACTAACAGTGGATTACCTGGTACTTGTGAGACTAATCTCAGTAGACTGTAAGTAATACCGTCCTCTCCAGGAGCAGTTGATTTTCCCATCTTTAGTGCATGATTTAATTCCCATTCAGTTACATCATTAAGGTCCGACACGTCGATAGCTGTACAGGCAAGATTGATGGTTCGTTGTCTGTTGGGGCGTGTGTCATTAAGTTTATGCTGTATGTTAATTGGGAGTGAGTCGTAGCTTGATGTTAGTGCCCACTGATCAAGGAGAATGTTTGCTTGTTCTAGTGGGCTGTGGTGCAGTGGTTTGGTTGGGTTGCTTCTAGAGATTTTCCGTATCTTTTCCCAAACTTCAACAAGTGTTGTTTGCTCATTTATACTTTGTAGGAACTCTTCCCAATGTTTATTACGTATAACGTTGCTCATGTCTCTCATCTCTCTATTTGCAACAAGAAATGCATGTAAGTCACCTTGTGCTTTGGTTCGTTTGTACGTATCTCCAAGTTGCTTTACTCGTTCATGTTCTTTAACAAATACGGGGTCGAGAACCCACTTGGGTGGTGGTAGGTGTTGCCCACTTCTCCTAGGCTTACGACTTGTTCCCCAACACACCCATGTGTCGTAGTAGGTAGTAATTGTATCAACGAGATCTCTGGAGAAGGCTTCTACAGTCGTTATTGTGTAATCTTGATACCATTTTGATATACAATTAATAAAGTGGTCATGCAAGCCATATGGAATATTCATTTTCCGTCTCTGATGTCTATTAGGTACATCGTTACAGTGAGGGGTGAGACCTCAGACTGGCGTGAAGTCACCAGTGGAGTCCCACAGGGCTCTGTACTTGGACCTATCCTGTTTCTGATATACGTAAATGATCTCCCAGAGGGTATAGACTCATTCCTCTCAATGTTTGCTGACGACGCCAAAATTATGAGAAGGATTAAGACAGAGGAGGACAGCTTGAGACTTCAAGAAGACCTGGACAAGCTGCAGGAATGGTCGAACAAATGGCTGTTAGAGTTTAACCCAAGCAAATGTAATGTAATGAAGATAGGGGTAGGAAGCAGGAGACCAGATACAAGGTATCATTTGGGAGATGAAATACTTCAAGAGTCAGAGAGAGAGAAAGACCTGGGGGTTGATATCACGCCAGACCTGTCCCCTGAAGCTCATATCAAGAGGATAACATCAGCAGCATATGCCAGGTTGGCTAACATAAGAACGGCCTTTAGAAACTTGTGTAAGGAATCTTTCAGAACATTATATACCACATATGTCAGACCAATCCTGGAGTATGCGGCTCCAGCATGGAGTCCCTATCTAGTCAAGCATAAGACTAAACTGGAAAAGGTTCAAAGGTTTGCCACCAGACTAGTACCCGAGCTGAGAGGTATGAGCTACGAGGAGCGACTGCAGGAATTAAACCTCACTTCGTTGGAAGACAGAAGAGTTAGGGGGGACATGATCACCACATTCAAGATTCTCAGGGGAATCGACAGGGTTGATAAAGACAGGCTGTTTAACACAAGGGGCACACGCACTAGGGGACACAGGTGGAAACTGAGTGCCCAAATGAGCCACAGAGATATTAGAAAGAACTTTTTTAGTGTCAGAGTGGTTGACAAATGGAATGCATTAGGAAGCGATGTGGTGGAGGCTGACTCCATACACAGTTTCAAGTGTAGATATGATAGAGCCCAATAGGCTCAGGAATCTGTACACCTGTTGATTGACGGTTGAGAGGCGGGACCAAAGAGCCAGAGCTCAACCCACGCAAGCACAACTAGGTGAGTACAACTAGGTGAGTACACACACACACACACACACACACACACACACACACACACACACACACACACACACACACACACACACACACACACACACACACACACACACACACACTGACCCACGGAGACTGCCCAAATATTAATACCATCAGCAGCAGCAGTTGGTGTTCCCGTGCAGGTCACCCATCCAAGTACTAACCAAAGTCAACGGTGCTTAACCTGACTGATGTATGGGACGAGACGCAGTGTTCTCAAGGTGGTAGGTAGGTAATTGGTAATAGGCCGTTACAATTGTATACAAGTAGTAACTAATCACATGTTAGTGAGAGTGAGTCAAGATAATGGTAACTGCGGCGGGCGGGCAGGCAGGCAGGCAGACAGGCAGGCGGAGGATACTCACACATAGCAGCCAATTCTCCATTAATGACAGTATTAATTGCAACTATTTAGTCAAACCAACCAACAACAAATGGACTACTACTGTTGCTCCAAAATAGAAATGTTGGGATACCGCCGCCGCCGCTGCCATTGATCTCGCACAAGTTGCTGCTGCTGCTCCTGCTGACAAATGACTCATCTTAGGCCTTGCATATGCTCTCTTAGGCTTCATTTAGTCAATACATGTAACATTATTGAGTCGGGGGACAGGCAGACAGGAACTTTATACATGTTAGGCTTATATAGTGGTCTCCAACACCCACCACCCCACAAGGTCCAACTAGTGACTAACTAACTAACCCTCACTCACTCACCACGCCCCAAGTAGCTAGCTTACTAACTCCTGGATACCTATTTACTGCTAGGTGAACAGAGGCATTCGGTGATATCAATTACAGCCCTATTTCTACAAACCTAGCCTATTTCCTAGCCTAAACTAACCTAACCTAATCTAACCTAACCTAACCTAATCTAACCTTACCTAATCTAACCTAACTAACTCCTGGATACCTATTTACTGCTAGGTGAACAGAGGCATTTGGTGATAGGAAACGCTACCATCAGTTACAGCCCTATTTCTACAAACCTAGCCTAAACTAATCTAACCTAACCTAACTTAACCTAACCCAACCCAACCCCACCTAACTTCACCTAACCTCACCTAACCCAACCAACCCAACCCAACCCACCCAACCCACCCAACCAACCCAACCCAACAACCTAACCTCACCTAACCCAACCCAACCAACCCAACCTCACCCAACCTCACCCAACCCAACCCAACCCAACCCAACCCAACCTCACCCAACCCACCCAACCCAACCCAACCAACCTCACCAACCCAACCCAACCCAACCCAACCTCACCCAACCCAACCCAACCAACCTCACCCAACCAAACCAACCCAAACAACCCTAACCTAACCTCACCTCACCTAGGTGCTAGGAATCGCTACGAACAATTACAGCCCTGCCCGACCGCGATTCGAACCCTGGAATCCCATATTGTGAGTCGAGAAGGAACACATCATTCATGTTACATATTTGTGTACTCACCTATTTGTGTCAGGAGGATCGAGCATGGATGGAGGATTAATCTTAGATTAATTAGATTAGAAGATTAGACCTTATAAGCCGTCGGTTGTTTATAGCAATAACTCCTGGCCTATTTCCTAACCTAACCAAGCCTAACCTATATCCTACCCTAACCACAATCTACCTACGTAAGCCGTTTCCTATCACCTAATGCCTCTGTTCTCCGAGCAGTAAACAGGTATCCAGGAGTTGTGAGCTTCTTGTAGGATTGCATCCTGGTGAGGGTTAGGTCAGGGTCAGTTTAGGTCAGATCTTGCGAGGTGGGTGTTGGTTAGGTTAGGTTAAGTTTGGTTAGGTTAGTTAGGTTTAGGTTAGGTTAGTTAGGTTAGGTTAGGTTAAGTTAGGTTAGTTAGGTTAGGTTAGAATAGTTAGGTTAGGTTTTGGTTAGGTTAGGTTAGAATAGTTAGGTTTGGTTAGGTTAGCTTCGGTTAGGTTAGGTTTGGTTAGATCAGGTTATTTAGGTTAAGTTAGGTTAGGTTAGGTTTAGGTGTAGGTTAGGTTAGGTTTAGATTAGGTTAGGTTTAGATTAGGTTAGGTTTGTTGGGAGTGTAATAGTCATGATGACTATGCCCGATGGGTAATAGGCATATTTATAATGCTGGAAATGTAATGGTCATGATGACGATGTTTAGTTCTAGAGAACACAGGATGTTTAGGTCAAGGGAACACGAGATGTTTAGGTCGAGAGAACACGGGATGTTTTGGTCTAGATAACACAGGATGTTTAGGTCGAGATAACACGGGATGTTTTGGTCAAGAGAACACGGGATGTTTAGGTCTAGAGAACACAGGGATTTTCAGGTCTAGAGAACACGGGATGTTTAGGCCGAGATAACACGGGATGTTTAGGTCTAGAGAACGTAAGCCAAACCTAATCTAACCTAACCTAATCTAAACCTAACCTAATCTAAACCTAACCTAACCTACACCTAAACCTAACCTAACCTAACTTAACCTAAATAACCTAATCTAACCAAACCTAACCTAACCGAAGCTAACCTAACCAAACCTAACTATTCTAACCTAACCTAACCTAACCAAACCTAACCTAACTATTCTAACCTAACCTAACTAACCTAACTTAACCTAACCTAACCTAACCTAACCTAACTAACCTAACTTAACCTAACCTAACCTAACCTAACCTAACTAACCTAACCTAAACCTAACTAACCTAACCAAACTTAACCGAACCTAACCTAACCAACACCCACCTCGCAAGATCTGACCTAAACTGACCCTGACCTAACCCTCACCAGGATGCAATCCTACAAGAAGCTCACAACTCCTGGATACCTGTTTACTGCTCGGAGAACAGAGGCATTAGGTGATAGGAAACGCCACCAATAATTTCATTCCTGCCGGTCCGGGTTTCGATCCAGGAATCCCCGATTGTTAGTCTAGAAGGAACACATACATGTTTCATATCTCTGTGTACTCACCTATTTGTACTTGCAGGACCGAGCAACAGTTTTTGAACATTATAGCCGCCGGTTGTTTAAAGCAATGACTCCTGGTCTATTTCTCTGTCATATCAACTTTTAAAATTTTGAATTTTGCATCTACAACTGTGGGTTGTAAGTTTGTTCTCACCTAGTTGTATTCACCTAGTTCTGTTTGTACCTTCAGATCTTTGGTCCCACCTCTCAATCATCTCAATTGCTCAAGTAGTTTTTCCAGAAGGAAACTCATAACTCATAACTCATAACTCTCAGCTCTGTCGGAAAACAGACTGGGGCTGCATATTCAATGATTTGTCTCTCATAGGTTGAAAAAAAGTTTACTTCTTCTTTATACAATTAAATGTACTTTGAAACTAGTAACTAGACTAGAACCTAATCTAATCTACTCTATCTAATCTATTAATAATCTAATCGATAATCTAATACGAATCAAGACATAACACGGAATCAAGACATAACACGGAATCAAGACACACACGGAATCAAGCCTATTAGCCTATTAGGCCTAATCTAGTTTAGTCGGCCTAAAGCCTAGCCTAGCCTAGCCTAGGCTAGTCGGATAGGCCGTGTTCTTTATTAATCCGGATGATCAGGCTGCGTTCGAGCCTGTCGAAACGGTTACAGGGCACAGATCCCTCTCCTGTTTCTCCTTTCAATAGATTCTCTGGATCCTTCTCACGTTAACAAATTTAACTTTTAAAATTTCAAATTTTGACAAACAAGAAACGCCACATTCCTTTGATGTTTAAAATTTTTATCTCTGTCCGTGTGTGTGTCTTGATTCCTTGAGTGTCTTGATTCCTTGGGTCAATTCCTTGGCTATCCAGAGAGTCTTGATTCAGTGTGTCTTGATTCCGTGTGTGTCTTGATTCCTTGTGTGTCTTGTGTCCTTGTGTGTCTTGATTGTGTCAAGAATGATTGTGTGTCAAGAATGTCAAGATTGTGATTGTGTGTGTCTTGGTTCCTTGTGTGTCTTGATTCCTTGTGTGTCTTGGTTCCTTGTGTGTTTGATTCCTTGTGTGTCTTGATTCCGTGCGTGTCTTGATTCCTTGCGTGTACGGAACAATCTATATTCCGTGCGTGTCTTGTATTCCTTGTGTGTCTTGATTCCGTGTGTGTGTATTCCGTGTGTGTCTTGTATTCCGTGTGTGTGTATTCCGTGTGTGTCTTGATTCCGTGTGTGTGTATTCCGTGTGTGTCTTGATTCCGTGTGTGTCTTGATTCCGTGTGTGTCTTGATTCCGTGTGCGTCTTGAATCCGTGTGTGTCTTGATTCCGTGTGTGTCTTGAATCCGTGTGTGTCTTGATTCGGTGTATGTGTTTATAATGTGTCAGGGATGTGATTCCTTGTGTGTCTTGATTCCTTGTGTGTCTTGATTCCGTGTGTGTCTTGATTCCGTGTTATGTCTTGATTCCGTGTTATATTCCTTGTGTGGTATGTGTCCGTGTCCGTCAGAGTCTATGAGTGTCCGTGTCCGTTTCCCTGGGGTTTTGAGTCCTGGATGCAATTTATGTCCCCTCAAATTGCCTCCCTTATCTTATTATACCACCTATCTTATCTGTCCCTTGTCAGGGATCGTGTCAGTGTCCATGTGTGTCTTGAGTTCGTGTGTGTCTTGAGTCCGTGTGTGTGTGTATTGATTCCGTATGTGCCCGTGTCCGTGTGTGTCTTGAGTCCGTGAGAGTGTGTATTGATTCCGAATGTGTACGTGTCCGTCAGAATCTATGAGTGTCCGTGTCCGTTTCCCTGGGGTGTGTGTCCCTTTGTGTCCATTTGTGTCCCCTCAAATTGCCTCCCTTATCTCCACCTTGGGATCGTGTCAGTGTCCATGTGCGTCTTGAGTCCGTGTGCGTCTTGAGTCCGTGTGTCTCTTAATTGTCCGGGTGTCTTTGGGGTTTTGGGTCCAGGAAGCTATTTGTGTCGACCCAAATTGCCTCCCTTCTCCCACCTGAAATCCAGGTGGATTGAAAGACCTGCCCGAGGTCAGTGGATCCAGGTATCCATCCGTGGGCCCCGGACTTCAACCCTTCCCCACATTCCAAGGGGTCAGTCAATCAATCTTCGGCTATCCAGAGAGTCTATCGAAACTGATGCTCCTACAGGAGGGGACACACAGAGAAATCTGTGCCCTGTACTTGCAACCGTTCCGACAGGCTCGAACGCAGGTCTATCCGGATTAAGAACATGTTCTATCCGACTAGGCCACGCTGGAGTTGCCTTCTGAAACAAATTTGGCACTTGTATTTATATGTCGTAGCAAGGTTAGTTAGTGTCTATTTATCAACAGTTGCAATGATTGACATGTGAAGTTGTTAATTTGTGTTGACAGTTAGAAATACCTAACAGCTTTGATTCAGCGTGTGTATGTTGGGAGTGTAATAGTCATGATGACTATGTTGGGAGTAATAGTCATGATGACTATGTTGGGAGTGTAATAGTCATGATGGCTATGTTGGGAGTGTAATAGTCATGATGACTATGTTGGGAGTGTAATAGTCGTGATGACTATGTTGGGAGTGTAATAGTCATGATGACTATGTTGGGAGTGTAATAGTCATGATGACTATGTTGGGAGTGTAATAGTCATGATGGCTATGTTGGGAGTGTAATAGTCATGATGGCTATGTTGGGAGTGTAATAGTCATGATGACTATGTTAGGAGTGTAATAGTCATGATGACTATGTTGGGAGTGTAATAGTCATGATGACTATGTTGGGAGTGTAATAGTCATGATGACTATGTTAGGAGTGTAATAGTCATGATGACTATGTTAGGAGTGTAATAGTCATGATGACTATGTTGGGAGTGTAATAGTCATGATGACTATGTTGGGAGTGTAATAGTCATGATGACTGTTTGGAGTGTAATAGTCATGATGACTATGCCCGATGGGTAATAGGCATATTTATAATGCTGGAAATGTAATGGTCATGATGACGATGTTTAGTTCTAGAGAACACGGGATGTTTAGGTCAAGGGAACACGAGATGTTTAGGTCGAGAGAACACGGGATGTTTTGGTCTAGATAACACAGGATGTTTAGGGTCGAGATAACACGGGATGTTTTGGTCAAGAGAACACGGGATGTTTAGGTCTAGAGAACACAGGGATTTTTAGGTCTAGAGAACACGGGATGTTTAGGCCGAGATAACACGGGATGTTTAGGTCTAGAGAACACAGGGATTTTTAGGTCTAGAGAACACTGGATGTTTAGGTCTAGAGAACACAGGATGTTTAGGTCTAGAGAACGCGGGATGTTTAGGTCTAGAGAACACGAGATGTTTAGGTCTAAAGAATACGGGGATGTTTAGGTCTAGAGAACATGGGATGTTTCGGTCTAGAAAACACAGGATGTTTATGTCTAGAGAACACAGGACGTTTAGGTCTAGAGAACACAGGATGTTTAGGTCTAGAGAACACGGGATGTTTAGGTCTAGAGAACACGGGATGTTTAGGTCTAGAGAACACAGGATGTTTAGGTCTAGAAAACATGGGATGTTTAGGTCTAGAGAACACGGGATGTTTAGGTCTAGAGAACACGGGATGTTTAGGTCTAGAGAACACGGGATGTTTAGGTCTAGAGAACACTGGATGTTTAGGTCTAGAGAACACAGGATGTTTAGGTCTAGAGAACACGGGATGTTTAGGTCTAGAGAACACAGGATGTTTAGGTCTAGAAAACATGGGATGTTTATGTCTAGAGAACACAGGATGTTTAGGTCTAGAGAACACAGGATGTTTAGGTCTAGAGAACATGGATGTTTAGGTCTAGAGAACACGGGATGTTTAGGTCTAGAGAACACGGGATGTTTAGGTCTAGAGAACGCGGGATGTTTAGGTCTAGAGAACACAGGATGTTTAGGTCTAGAGAACACAGGGATGTTTAGGTCTAGAGAACACAGGATGTTTAGGTCTAGAAAACATGGGATGTTTATGTCTAGAGAGCACAGGATGTTTAGGTCTAGAGAACACAGGATGTTTAGGTCTAGAGAACGCGGGATGTTTAGGTCTAGAGAACACGAGATGTTTAGGTCTAAAGAATACGGGGGATGTTTAGGTCTAGAGAACATGGGATGTTTAGGTGTAGAGAACCCAGGGGATAATTAGGTAAAGAACATGTTACTATTAGGTTATGTACAACATTGTCATGTTGGCTTCTAGATTTCTCCTGATAATTGCTTAGAACAATCAGTATAAAGATTATTTAATAATAATGTATCGTTGACGCTGTCGGTGACCAACCCACCAAAAGCCACTGTGAAAAATAACGTTGTCTTTCTCCGGGTTTTCTATGCACTCGTTGGGTTAGGTGGGTTGCCTGGGTTCGTAAGTCTTCGGTTAGGTTAGAAGGTTGGATTTTGGACGGAGTGGCAAACCAAGAAAATGGGCTGCTTTAAGGCGTATTATTGTGTTAGATACGACAGTAAGTATAGGAAAGGCTTATGAGGAAGTAGAGTGAGAGGAACAGGCCATCATACACATACTTTCATTATCTCTATAAAATTTAGACAGAAAACAATAACCAGAGGACCACATAAAGAACATTGTGCTTAGGGCTTATGCACTCTTTCCAACATAAGAATAACCTTTAAATACATGGATGGCGAAATATTAAGAACACTGTTCACTACCTTAGTATAAAAACCGAAGTTGGCAAATGTAGCAGTTGTATGGCGCCCATATTTCAAGAAGCACATAAATAAACTGGAAAATGTTTACACATGCAACGGAATGACTTCAGGAACTGAAAAACAACAACTATGAGAGGTTAGAGGCATTAAATATACGACAGCTTGAAGATAGAAGAAAAAGTGGTTATATGATCACCTGATAGAAAATAGTAGTGGAATCTACAAAATTGGTAAAAAAGAATTTTCGAAAACATGAACTTTAAGAACAAGAATTCATAGATCCAAACTGAGGAAACATACCTCTCAAAAAATTAGAAAGTTCATTATGGCAGAGAGTGGAAGACGGTTGGAACTTTTTATGTGAGATGGTGGAGGCAAAACCCTCAATGAACAAATCCACAAGGGCAGTGACGAGGGTTCGAACCTACGTCCGAGAGCATCCCAGACACTACCTTAATCGACTGCGTGTGGATTTGTTCATATGATACATCACGCTATTGTGATTTCTGTGTGTAAAACCCTCAATAGTTTCAAAGCATCATATAACAAAGAGCACTGGGAGGACGGGACACCACGAGCGTAGCTCTTAACCTGTAACTACACTTAGTTAATAGTAAGAGTGAAGACTCTAACGTCTTGCCCCACACACACACACACACACACACACACACACACACACACACACACACACACACACACACACACACACACACACACACACACACACACCACCAATTGCACTTTCTGGAAATTTGGAACGGAAACGTGGCAGTCACATACAAGTCCGTCGACACTGTGGTGGAAGCAGATGAAGCGGTTAATTATCCAACAGAATTTTTTAATTCACTCGAACTTCCAGGGATACCACCACCGCACGAATTGCAATTAAAAATCGGCGTACCAATTATCATGTTACGAAATATCAACCAGCCAAAGCTTAGCAATGGCACGCGGTTTGCAGTAAAAAAATTATTCAGCAACGTCGTAGAAGCAACAATCTTGACAGGACCTTTCAAAGGTGAAGATGTCTTCATACTCACATTCCTATGATTCCAACGGATTTGCCATTTCAGTTTAAGAGATTGTAGTTCCCAATTCATTTAGCGTTTGCAATCACCATCAACAAAACTCAGGGCCAATCTTTAGAATTGTGCGGTTTAGATCTAGACACAGATTGCTTCTCACATGGACAATTATATGTTACGTGTTCTAGAGTCGGCAATCAGACAATCTCTATAACTTCACAGACAGTGGAACAACAAAAAATATTGTATACCCACAAGCATTGAAAAAAAACATGTTAGAAACGTGCATTTTCCCTTTTCTTTCCTTTCCATTTAACCAGACTGAGCCACAGCAGCGCATGGCGGGTACAGCTAGTCTAAATAAATAAAAATGGAAATGTTCGTTTGTTCAAAATCGCTAATCTCCTAAAGTTCTTCACCGATTGCTTTGAAATTTTCACACAACGTTCCAATCGTATCCGAGCAGGTTTTTATGTACGTACTATATAGTTGTCACGTCTGTGACGGTAAAAAAAAAACATGCGTTTTCTGAAAAACTGAGTTTTTCATGTGTTTTTGATGTGAGGGAAATCTTCGAAACCTCTTTACCGATTGCTTTGAAATTTTGACACAACGTTGCATCCGAATAGGAGCATCTTTTTATATATCTACTACTAGCTGTACCCGGCCACGCTTTGCTGTGGCTCAGCAACGCGTGTGCATTGCTGAGTCACAGCAACGTTTCCCAGTCCCCCAGTTCTCCCCACCATTTCCCTCTTCCCCATCCCCTCGTCCACCCAACCATTCCTCACGCCTCTGTTCCCTCGTCCTCCCAACCATTTTCTTCTCCCCCTCCCCTCATCCTTTCTACCATTGCCCCCTCCCCTGTCCCCTCTTCCTCCCCCACTCACCTGTCCTCTTGTCCTCCCCACCATTCTCCATTCCCCACTCATCCCCCCCCTCCCCTCGTCCCCACCATTTCACACTCCCATCCCCTCGTCCTCCCCACCATTCCCCACTCCCTTGTCCGATGCATTCCCAAATGATCTAGTATTCCCTTCAGAAAATTGGGAACATCAAATGATCTGATGTTCCCATCACTGAAAAATAAGAAGTTAAAAACCAAATGAAAACAATGAAAAAAGTAAAAAATAAACTATACTCATGAAATGAACGGTATGGTAAACAGCACAGCTCAATTCCAAGGCAATGCCACACCAAATAATGATCACAAAATGAAAATAAATCGAAATCGATGAAATTTAAATTTATTAATGCAATCAGAAACATTGAAATGGAATCGTAACATATTTAGTAAAGCGAATGCTGCTCTTACATGCAACAGATGGCGCTGTTTTTCAAATAAAGCATGGTTTTACCTGTCACAGGTATGGAATCTATAAGAAATGAACGGTATGGTAAACAACACAGCTCAATTCCAATGCAATGTCACACAAAATAATTAAAATAAAATGAAACTCAATCTAAACCTATGAAAATTCAATTTATCAATGCAATCGGAAACGTTGAAATGGAATCGTAACATTTAATATGGAATGTGTTGCTCTTGCGAGAAACAGATGGCACTGTTTTAAAAAAAAGGTTTGTTTTTACTTGCTACAGGTGTTGCATCTATATAGTAGGTATATAAAAGCATGAGTGTATTCGAATGGAACGTTGTGTCAAAATTTCAAAGCAATCGGTGAAGAACTTTCGGAGATTAACGATTTTGAACAAACAAACATTTCCATTTTTATTTTTATAGATATACATGCCTCACCTGTGACAGGAAAAAACTAGTTTTTTTTTAACAGCGCCATCTGTTGGACTTAAGAGCAACACACACTGTAATCTCCGAAAGATCTTCGCCAATTGCTTTGAAATTTTGACACAACATTGCATTTGAATAGGCGCGTCTTTTTATATACCTATTATATAGATGCTACCACCTGTGACAGGTAAAAACATGCGATTTTAAAAAACAGCACCATCTGTTGCACATAATGGCAACATGCACGCTTTACTAAATATGTCACGAATTCCATATCAATGTTTCCGATTGCATTGATAAATTTTATTTTCATAGATTTTGATTTATTTTATTTTTTAGTGAATTATTTTGTATGACATTGTGTTGGAATTGAGCTGTGTTGTTTACCATACCGTTCATTTTGTAAGTATAAGTACAGATGCCACACCTGTGACAGGTAAAACTATGATTTTCTTGAAAAACAGCGCCGTCTTTTGCATGTAAGAGCAACACACATGCTATGCTAGATATGTTCCGTTCCATTTCAGTGTTTCTGACTGCATTGATAAAAAGAATTTTCACAGGTTTTGCTTTATTTTCATTTTGATTTAATTATTTTGTGTGAATTGCGCTGGAATTGAGTTGTGTGGTTTACTAGATCATTCATTTCGTGAGTATAGTTTTTTTTATTTGTTCATATTTTCATTTCATTTTTTAACTGTTTTTCTTTTATTTCAGTGATGGGAACATCAGATCAACTTGATGTTCCCATCACTGAAATAAAAGAAAAACAACGGGAGGACAAGGGGACAGGGGAGTGGGGCATGGTGGAGAGAACAAAGGGACAGGGGAGTGGGGCATGGTGGGAAGGAAGAGGGAATGGTGGAGTGGGGAATGGTGTGGAGGACGAGGGGACGATGGAGTGGGGAATGGTTGGGAGGCCGAGAAGACGGGTGAGGGGGGGAATGGTGGGGAGGACTGGGGGACAGGGAAGGTTGCTGTGGCTCAGCAACACACATGTGTTGCTGAGCGACAGCAACGTGTGGCCGGGTACTGCTAGTCTATGTAAATAAAAATGGAAATGTTCGTTTGTTCAAAATCGCTAATCTCCGAAAGTTCTTCACCGATTTTCTAGAAATTTTCACACAACGTTCCATTCACATCCGAGGGGGTTTATATACATACTATATAGATGTCACGCCAGTGGTAGGAAAAAACATTTTTTTAAAGCTGTGTTTTTCATGTGTTTTTCATGTGTTTTTCAAGTGAGGGAATTCTTCGAAACCTCTTTACCGAATGCTTTGAAATCTTGACACAACATTGCATTCGAATAGGCGAGGGTTTTTTATACCTACTATATACATGACTCACGTGTGACCGGAAAACACATGCTTTTTTTGAAAAACGCCATCTGTAGGACGTATGAGCAACACATGCTGTAATCTCCAAAAGTTCTTCACCGATTGCTTTGAAATTTGACACGACGTTCCTCTCGAATATGTGTGTGTTAGATATACTTACTATTTAGATGCTATACTG
>WNGS01000980.1:22174-38024 GCA_020271785.1 Procambarus virginalis | reverse complement strand
AAGTTACGCTCCTAAAAACCTGGGTATAAACTGTCACGTTATGTCCAGACCAAGTGAGATGGCCTGGGAAGTGGAGTTGGAGCGATGCCTGTTGGACGAACATATTCGACCTCGAGGACACAAAAGAAGGTCACCACCAAAGACACCATGCAAGCAGAACTTATTGCAGAAGGAGAAAAGATTTCGAGGCAACTACAGAAGCACCATACTGTCCCCCGAGCTCAAAGCGACAGCTAATAGCCTTCGTGAGAACAAGGAGATAGTCGTCAGGAGAGGTGAAAGTCGCCAATATACGTCAATTCTTAAAAAAGACGAATATCTAGCGAAAAGGAACCTCATACTCTCTGACCAAACAAATTCCAAAGGGTAACGAAGGACACTACAGCAGAATTGAAAACAAAGGTTAACAGATTAATTGAAACTGTGAACGCCAAGAAATCCGGACTCCACCTGCCCAAAGATTATTGGGGAATACAAACTCTGGGCATATGCGTATGGAAATGTCAAGACACACAAGCCTGGAAACCCATCTATCGGCCAATCATCAGCCAGATACCCACACCTACGTACGACTGGCGAAGCGACTCAACGGCTTGTTTGACTCCTTATGTCACCTTGTGCTTTCATCCTGAAGTCTCCAAAGGAATTTGTTGACTTACTGCAGGGAACACGGGCCACAGGAATAAGAGCCTCGTTGGACGTAGAATCACTGTTACCAACGTACCTGTGGATGAAACAGTAGGAGACTACAGGACGACCTAGACAGACTGAATGAATGGTCCAACAAATGTCTGTTGAAGTTTAACCCGAGTAAATGCAAAGTATGAAACTAGGCGATGGAAACAGGAGGCCAGACACAGGATACAGAATAGGAGATGAAGTACTTAATGAAACGGAAAGAGAGAGAGATCGAGGAATTGATATCACACCAAACCTGTCTCCTGAAACCCACATAAAAAGAGTAACATCTGCGGCATATGCGAGGCTGGCTAACATCAGAACAGCGTTCACGAACCTGTGTAAGGAATCATTCAGAACCTTGTATACCACATATGTAAGACCATTCCTGGAGTATGCGGCCCCAGCATGGAGCCCGTACCTTGTCAAGCACAAGACGAAGCTGGAAAAAGTCCAAAGGTATGCCACTAGACTAGTCCCAGAACCAAGAGGCATAAGTTACGAGGAAAGGCTTTGGGAAATGCACCTTACGACACTGGAAGACAGAAGAGTGAGGGGAGACATGATCACTACCTACAAAATCTTCAGGGGAATTGACAGGGCAGACAAGGATAAACTATTCAACACTGGTGGTACACGAACAAGGGGACACAGGTGGAAACTGAGTACCCACATGAGCCACAGGGACGTTAGAAGGAACTTTTTCAGTGTCAGAGTAGTTAACGGATGGAATGCATTAGGCAGCGATGTGGTGGAGGCTGACTCCATACACAGTTTAAATGTAGATATGATAGAGCCCAATAGGCTCAGGAATCTGTACACCAGGTGATTGACAGTCGAGAGGCGGGACCAAAGAGCCAAAGCTCAACCCCCGCAAGCACAAATAGGTGAGTACACACACACACACACACACACACACACACACACACACACACACACACACACACACACACACACACACACACATACACAAAAGGGTGACAGACAAGAGGCACTGAACTACAGGCCAGTGTCCTTAACTTGTATACCATGCAAGGTGATGGAGAAGATTGTGAGAAAAAACCTAGTAACACATCTGGAGAGAAGAGACTTCGTGACAACCCATCAACATGGGTTCAGGGAGGGTAAATCTTGCCTTACAGGCTTGATAGAATTCTACGATCAGGTGACAAGAATTAAGCAAGAAAGAGAAGGGTGGGCGGACTGCATTTTTTTGGACTGTCGGAAAGCCTTTGACACAGTACCCCATAAAAGGTTGATGCATAAGCTGGAGAAACAGGCAGGAGTAACAGGTAGGGCGCTCCAGTGGATAAGGGAGTACCTAAGCAATAGGAAGCAGAGAGTTACAGTGAGGGTGAGACCTCAGACTGGCGTGAAGTCACCAGTGGAGTCCCACAGGGCTCTGTACTTGGACCTATCCTGTTTCTGATATACGTAAATGATCTCCCAGAGGGTATAGACTCATTCCTCTCAATGTTTGCTGACGACGCCAAAATTATGAGAAGGATTAAGACAGAGGAGGACAGCTTGAGACTTCAAGAAGACCTGGACAAGCTGCAGGAATGGTCGAACAAATGGCTGTTAGAGTTTAACCCAAGCAAATGTAATGTAATGAAGATAGGGGTAGGAAGCAGGAGACCAGATACAAGGTATCATTTGGGAGATGAAATACTTCAAGAGTCAGAGAGAGAGAAAGACCTGGGGGTTGATATCACGCCAGACCTGTCCCCTGAAGCTCATATCAAGAGGATAACATCAGCAGCATATGCCAGGTTGGCTAACATAAGAACGGCCTTTAGAAACTTGTGTAAGGAATCTTTCAGAACATTATATACCACATATGTCAGACCAATCCTGGAGTATGCGGCTCCAGCATGGAGTCCCTATCTAGTCAAGCATAAGACTAAACTGGAAAAGGTTCAAAGGTTTGCCACCAGACTAGTACCCGAGCTGAGAGGTATGAGCTACGAGGAGCGACTGCAGGAATTAAACCTCACTTCGTTGGAAGACAGAAGAGTTAGGGGGGACATGATCACCACATTCAAGATTCTCAGGGGAATCGACAGGGTTGATAAAGACAGGCTGTTTAACACAAGGGGCACACGCACTAGGGGACACAGGTGGAAACTGAGTGCCCAAATGAGCCACAGAGATATTAGAAAGAACTTTTTAGTGTCAGAGTGGTTGACAAATGGAATGCATTAGGAAGCGATGTGGTGGAGGCTGACTCCATACACAGTTTCAAGTGTAGATATGATAGAGCCCAATAGGCTCAGGAAACTGTACACCTGTTGATTGACGGTTGAGAGGCGGGACCAAAGAGCCAGAGCTCAACCCCCGCAAGCACAACTAGGTGAGTACAACTAGGTGAGTACACACACACACACACGTGTGTGTGTGTGTGTGGTGTGTGTGTGTATACTACTCCCTCCTCCCCCCTCACCCCATATCCTCCATGTCCCCCCTATCTCCTTAACCCACACCCTACCTGTCCCCCCTTCCCTTAAACCCTCACCCCCACCCCAAAATCCTCTAAGACCCTGCAAACCACCTCACAGATCTTCTCACCCACAGAACAGCTTCCCACACCAGCAGAATGCTCGCCAAGAAAGGGACATGAAAATGAACAGAAGAAAGTGAGCTTCAAGGCGATGTACACTAACATAGATGGGATTACAAGTAAAACAAGTGAATTCGGAGAATGAGCACTAGAAGAAAACCCAGACATAATAGCACTCACAGAAACAAAGCTAACGAAAATCATAACAAACGCAGTGTTTCCACAGGGCTACTATGTAGTGAGGAAAGAGAGAGAAGGGAGAGGAGGAGGTGGTGTAGCTTTGCTACTAAGAGAAGGTTGGAGTTTCGAAGAGATGGTAATTCAGAACTGTGAAGGTTTCAGTGACTACATATCAGGCACCATGGCAACTGGAGGACAGAAAATTATAGTAGTAGTCATATATAACCCCTCACCGAATGACAGAAGACCCAGACAGGAATATGATAGAAACAACTTGGCCACCATCAATATAATAGAGAGAGCAGCTTCTGTGGCTAGCAGGAACGGATCCAGACTACTAATCATGGGAGACTTCATCCATGGAAAGATAGATTGGGGGAACAGAGACCCACATGGAGGCTCAGACACATGGAGAGCTAAGTTGCTGGATGTGGCAACAAAAAACTTTCTAAGTCAACACGTCAAGGGACCGACAAGAATGAGAGGAGGGGATGAACCAGCCTTGCTTGATCTGATATTTACCCTAAATGAGTCGGATATAAGGGAAGTTAAATTGGAAGCCCCCTTGGGAATGAGTGATCATAGTGCATTGAGCTTTGAGTACCTGGTTGAGCTAGGAATTATCATCCTCAAAAAAAAACTGGGAACCAAAGGGCTGGCGTACCGAAAGGGAAAATATGAGGAGATGAATAAATTCCTATGGGATATACATTGGGACACAGAACTCGGAACCAAGTCCGTACAAGACATGATGGACTATGTCACCCAAAAATGTCAGGAGGCTGTAAGCAGGTTTGTCCCAGCCCAACAGGAAAAAACAGAGAAGCAAAGGAAGAATCCGTGGTTTAATAGGGAATGTATGAAAGCAAAGGAGCTGAACAAAAGGGCATGGAGGAACTTCCGTAATAACAGAACACCAGAAAGTAGAGAGATACACCAGAGAAAGGGGAACGAGTATGTTAGTGTGAGAAGAGCAGCTGAGAAAAGGTATGAAAATGATATAGCTAATAAAGCCAAGACCGAACCAAAGCTACTACACAGTCACATCAGGAGGAAGACAACAGTGAAGGAACAGGTGATGAAACTTAGGGTGGGCGAGGACAGGTACACAGAGAATGACAAAGAGGTGTGTGAAGAACTCAACAAAAGGTTCCAGGAGGTCTTTACAATAGAACAGGGAGATGTCACGGCGCTGGGAGAGGTGGCAGCAAACCAGGTGACCTTGGATAGGTTCGAAATTACAAGAGATGAGGTCAAGAAGCACCTATTGGAGCTGGATGTGAGAAAAGCTGTTGGGCCGAATGGAATCTCACCATGGGTATTGAAAGAGTGTGCAGGAGCACTTTGCTTGCCACTCTCCATAGTAGGTCACTGGAAACGGGAGACCTACCAGAAATATGGAAGACTGCTAATGTAGTACCAATATACAAAAAGGGTGACAGACAAGAGGCACTGAACTACAGGCCAGTGTCCTTAACTTGTATACCATGCAAGGTGATGGAGAAGATTGTGAGAAAAAACCTAGTAACACATCTGGAGAGAAGAGACTTCGTGACAACCCATCAACATGGGTTCAGGGATGGTAAATCTTGCCATACAGGCTTGATAGTATTCTACAATCAGGTGACAAAGATTAAGCAAGAAAGAGAAGGATGAGCGGACTGCATTTTTTTGGATTGTCGGAAAGCCTTTGACACAGTACCCCATAAAAGGTTGATGCATAAGCTGGAGAAACAGGCAGGAGTAACTGGTAGGGCGCTCCAGTGGATAAGGGAGTACCTAAGCAATAGGAAGCAGAGAGTTACAGTGAGGGGTGAGACCTCAGAATGGCGTAAAGTCACCAGTGGAGTCCCACAGGGCTCTGTGCTTGGACCTATCCTGTTTCTGATATACGTAAATGATCTCCCAGAGGGTATAGAGTCTATACCCTCTGGGAGTTCATTTACGTATATCAGAAACAGGATAGGTGATGTAAATCCCCAAGTCTTTTTCTCTCTCTGACTCATGAAGAATTTCATCTCCCAGATGATACATAGTATCTGGTCTCCTGCTCCCTACACATATCTTCATTACATTACATTTGCTTGGGTTAAACTCTAACTACCATTTGTTCGACCATTCCTTTAGCTTGTCAAGGTCTTCTTGAAGCCTTAAGCAGTCCTCCTCTGTCTTAATCCTTCTCATAATTTTGGCATCGTCAGCAAACATTGAGTGAAATGAATCTATACCCTCCGGGAGATCATTTACGTATATCAGAAACAAGATAGGACCAAGTACAGAGCCCTGTGGGACTCCACTGGTGACTTCACGCCAATCGGAGGTCTCACCCCTCACCGTAACTCTCTGCTTCCTATTGCTTAGGTACTCCGTTATCCACTGGAAAACCTTACCAGCTACACCTGCCTGTCTCTCCAGCTTATGTACCAGCCTCTTATGTGGTACTGTGTCAAAGGCTTTCTGACAATCCAAGAAAATGCAGTCCGCCCAGCCTTCTCTTTCTTGCTTAATCTTTGTCACCTGGTAATAAAATTCTATTAAGCCAGTCAGGCAAGATTTACCCTCCCTGAACCCATGTTGGCGATTTGTCACGAAGTCCCTTCTCTCCAGATGTGTTACCAGGTTTTATCTCACGATTTTCTCCATCACCTTGCATGGTATACAAGTCAAGGACACTGGCCTGTAGTTCAGTGCCTCTTGCCTGTCGCCCTTTTTGTATATTGGTACTACATTAGCCGCCTTCCATATTTCTGGTAGGTCTCCCGTCTCCAGTGACCTACTATACACTATAGAGAGTGGCAAGCAAAGTGCCTCTGCACACTCTTTCAGTACCCATGGTGAGATCCCGTCTGGACCAACAGCCTTTCTAACATCCAGATCCAGCAGGTGTCTCTTGACCTCCTCTCTCATAATTTCGAACCCTTCCAAGGCCGCCTGGTTTACTTCCCTTTCTCCTAGCACAGTGACCTCACCTTGTTCTATTGTGAAGACCTCCTGAAACTTCTTGTTGAGTTCTTCACACACCTCTTTGTCATTCTCTGTATACCTATCCTCGCCTGTTCTAAGTTTCATTACCTATTCTTTCACTGTTGTTTTCCTCCTGATGTGACTATGGAGTAGCTTTGGTTCGGTCTTGGCTTTGTTTGCTATATCATTTTCATAATTGCTCTCTACTTCTCTTCTCACCCTAACATACTCGTTCCTGGTTCTCTGGTATCTCTCTCTCTGCTTTCTGGTGTTCTGTTATTCCGGAAGTTCCTCCACGCCCTTTTGTTCAGTCCCTTTGCTTCCATACATGCCCTATTATACCATGGATTTTTCTTTTGCTTCTCGGATTTTTCCCTTTGGGCCGGGATGAACCTGTTTACTGCCTCCTAACACTTTTGGGTGACATAGTCCATCATATCTTGTACAGACTTATCTCTGAGTTCTGTGTCCCAAGGTATTTCCCTTAGGAAACTTTTCATCTCCTCATAGTTCCCCTTTCGGTATGCCAGCCTTTTGTTTCCTAGTTCTTTTTTAGGGAAGATAATTCCTAGCTCTACCAGGTACTCAAAGTTCAATACACTGTGGTCACTCATTCCCAAGGGGGCTTTCCTCTTAACTTCCCTTATATCCCACTCATTTAAAGTAAATATCAGATCAAGCATTGCTGGTTCATCTTCTCCTCTCATTCTTGTTGGTTCCTTGATGTGCTGGCTTAGAAAGTTGTAACATTGACAATCACTGCTGCTGCCAACATTGTAACATTAGGTACGATAACCCAATGTAAAACCGGGTAAAATAGTCACCACTGTGACCTTCTATAGTGAATACTAAACTAATAAATGTACACACTTCTTATCCTGAGTAACACTTCCTATCAGTTGCACTTTGTAACACTGTTATTGAACACTTGTAATATGAGCTGACTTATGATGGTTACACCGGGACCAAAGGTACGCTGCCAACAAGGAAATGCTACACAGGATTAAATACGCTGCCACCATCCTGCCTTTGACCACTGAGACTAATCAAGCAACGAGGCAAGAAACATTGCTTGGCTTGGAGAGTACTTCTATAACTGTCATTAATTATGGGACGGTTGTCAGCCACGATACCAAAAGACTAAGAGGATTCAACAATTGACACAGACGGGAAATTTAACATGAGTTTATTGAGATATCAAATTATACTAAACACCACTATAATTCCTACTCTAACACTGGCAACAAGTTAAGAAATTTAGACATGGAACAAAATCTCAGAGATCACACACATTACCTTAATTAAGACCTCTGTCTCTCCATCCGGTGGACACTGTCTCTCCCGGCCTGTGGATGATCGTCACAGAACCGCCCTTGATCCCGGAGCACCATACTCTGTCCCTCTAAGTCACTACGGACCCTCTGTATACACCTCACAAAAAGGGGGGGGGGAAGATTTATTGTGATACCTACACCAAGAAATAAGAGGTCGGCCACACGTGCACAAACACTCAAGAATTTATCATTAAACTTGTTTGACATTACCCATACACTGTTTCAAGAGAGGACTTATTAATTTCGTGTGTGACTGACCTCTGACCTGGCTAAAAGGGGGAAAACCAGGCATGTTTACACATGAGGATCTGGGGTCTACTCCTTTACCCTGTTGACAAGAGTATCATGAAATATTACATACTTGAAACTATGCTGAATAAGACTAACCCAGGAATTTTAATCAACATACAAGAAAACCGGAGGTCATCTGGGCTGACCTCTTGGAGCAGACTTCCCTGGTTGAGAACTCTAGGGGGGGGGGGGTCATGGGTGTTACAAAGTGTCTTGTCGCCACGTCCAGCAGCTTAGCTCTCCATGTTTCTGGTCCTCCATGTGGGTGTCTGCTCTCTCAGTCTATCTTCCCATGGTTGAAGTCTCCCATGATTAGTAGTCCAGATCCATTCCTGCTTGCAACAGAAGCTGCTCTCTCTATTATGTTAATGGTGGCCATGTTGTTTCTATCATATTCCTGTCTGGGTCTTCTGTCATTTGGTGGGGGATTATATATGACTACGACTATAATTTTTTGTCCTCCAGTTGTTATGGTACCTGTTATGTAGTCACTGAAACCTTCACATCCCTGAACAACCAACTCCTCAAAATCCCAGCCTTTTCTTACCAGTAGAGCTACACCACCACCACCTCTTCCTTCTCTCTCTCTTTCCTCATAACATAATATTCCTGTGGGAACACTGCATTTGTTATGGTTTTCGTTAGTTTTGTTTCTGTGAGTGCTATTATGTCTGGGTTTTCCTCTAGTTTCCATTCTCCAAGCTCATTTGCTTTATTTGTAATTCCATCTATGTTAGTGTACATTGCCCTAAGGCTCACTTTCTTCTGTTCCTTCTCAAATCGCCTCCTTGGTGAGTGTTCTGCTGGCGGGGGAAGCTGTTCCATGGGTGTGAGGATTTGTGAGGTTGTAACAACTGGAGCTGCTTTAAAATAAGTAATAGTATGGGAGGCAGTGGGATACGCCTTTGTACAAAAGTTGGAGGCAAGTGGTAGTTGACTTGACTCGACGTCATGGAGTATCTCCCCTGGGATTAGCAGTCTAGATCACAAAATGGCCAGTGCCTTTGTCTTAAGCAACGTATAATGAATTATTTTACAGAATTCAGTAATTTAGAGAAATTCAAGTTTTCATTCAAATTGTATTCAATAGTATTCCCGTTTAAAGTATCAAGAGTATCCTCAATTGTCGGAATACTGAGTAAGTCACCATCAGTGACGTCACTAGCCGGGACTAGCCCTTGGTGCGGAGCGACCTTGATGACCCTGCGGTCACGGGGTCACCAAAGCCTTCCACATTTAGTAATTCTCAAAGGTCAAATAGCCATTTTGTAATTGGAAATAACCTTTCCCTAAGATGCCTGTGCAATTACCTTCTGTTTAAAAGAGTTCAACCATCTGGGTTGTTCAGGGCAACAGAGATTAGTTGTTCAACTTAAACCCTGCTAGTAAACTTAGTGAGCCTGGTGTAGGAATACCCCCTAGCTCTGACCAGCTGTAAGGCAGGCAGAGTGAGGGAGACAGTGTGGGCAGGTCAACAACTGGGAGAGGTCCCCCATCTCCACCTCTCCCGACGATCAGCATTGCATCTAGCTGGTTGCAGAAGAAGGTAGAGTCTGCTGTAGTTTTGTATAGGGAATTAGTTCATATCATGCCTCTAGGGAGTGTTAACTATAGGGAGTGCTTTTATTTAGATTTTGTTTAGCTTTTGCTTTAATAATCCAATTAATTGTAATTTGCATTTTATTATTTCCATAGGTCTCATGTCCTTGTCACGTGGTCTCCACGAGGCTGAGTTTAGTTGGGCCGCAAGCCTAACAAAGCGTTCGAGTTCAGCTATCCCTTTGTTTGCTATAATTCCCCACATGTAACGTAGATTCTTCCCTCCTATTCCAAATAACTGGAGATCAAGCCCCAAGGTTTATTGAGTGCTTAATCGGTCCAGACCCCGGTTATTGCGCTCCATGTTAATGGTCTGGTGGTGGCAGCAGAAGGAGATTCTAGAGTTTACTGGGGGTCTAGTACCACGTCGTGAGGCTGTAGAATCTTAGCTGGTCAAAACGGCTAAGACCAAGTGACATGGGATTCGACTTACAGTAGCTCTGGGGTTCCTTAGGTAGAAGAGAAGTAAATAGAATACAGGCAGGGGTGAAGGGGTTCGAAGAGCAGATCAGAGACGAGAAGACCCCCTCCCCCCACCCCTGTGTTACAAGATGGATAACAGGGTCTCAGAGGATACTGGGGTGAGGGGCCAGGGGGTCAATTGAAGGGAGGGGGGGACAGGGAGGGTATGGGATGAAGGGGGAGGGAGGACCGGAAGGAAAAGGGGGGAGGGGTGACATGGCGGGAGGAGAGGAAGGGTAGCAGGGTGGGAATGGGTGTGGGGGGAGGGAGATTTGGCTTAGCATTTGAGTGGGGGCAGGGAGGGTTTGGGGTAGGGGGGTTTTCTATGCAGAAGAGGGTGGTGTGGTTGCCCTCCCCCCTGGTGTTACTGGGTAGCTGGTTGTGGGTTCCCCCCTCACTTCTGGGGATGATGTGTTGGGAGCTGAGAGTTCCTGGTTTTCCCCTCTCGCCCTGCGCTTCTTCCTCGCTTCTGCCGCCATGGCTCTCTCCTCCCTTGTCATGTCCCTCTGGAGGAATACATTTTTTAATTCTCCCACATATTGCAGGTGGCTTTTCCTTGTTAGAATCATCTCCTTTGTGTTCTCGTTTGCAAACACTATCTTTAACACACGGTCTCGGTGTTTGTTGTACCAGCTTAGCCTGAAAACCTTCTCAATTTTATGCTTGTCCCCTTCCATCTCTAGTGCCTTCAGTATTTCATTTACTGCCGCATTGTCCTTATCATTCCACTCTGTCCTGTTGGAGCCTTCCTGCTCTTTAATACCCACAGCTACCACCGGCCTTTTTCTTTCCTGTGTGTGTGTGTGTGTGTACTCACCTAGTTCTGCTTGCGGGGGTTGAGCTTTGGCTCTTTGGTCCCGCCTCTCAACTGTCAATCAACTGTTTCTACTATTACTTTTTTTCCCCCCACACACATACCCCAGGAAGCAGCCCGTGACAGCTGACTAACTCCCAGGTACCTATTTACTGCTAGGTAACAGGGGCATAGGGTGAAAGAAACTCTGCTCATCATTTCTCTCCAGCGTCCGGGATCGAACCCGGGACCACAGGATCACGTGTCCAGCGTGCTGTCCGCTCGGCCGGCCGGCGCCCCGATCCCGTGTGTGTGTGTGTGTGTGTGTGTGTGTGTGTGTGTGTGTGTGTGTGTGTGTGAATGTTGTACAGAGAACATCCGCCATTAACAGTAAATGGTCTACATGAAACAGTGTGTATAACGGAATGAATAACAGTTAAGAGTGAACACAAATAACATATAACAGTGAACGAATGTGATATTAAACTAAGCATGTGTGACGCCGGGGTCGTGGACCTCATTATTAAAGCTTATCACTGCACTACTACACTCTTTAATATTATTAAACACATAATTGGATTAAGCTTAAAGGAGACCCACCCAAAGGCAACATTCCTGCCATTAAATGCACTAAGGGCGAAAATGTTGCCTATGGACATCCCTAAATGGGGGGTTTAACAGTGCTAAAATATGGAATTTTAATGTTATTTTCAAATTGGATAATTAATGTATTTGATTGCATTCATGTTTCCTGGAGTGAGGTGTTGCTCTTGGGCCCCACCTTTACACATATGGTAATTAATGTATACGTTCTGGGTCGAGAGCATGCTCTTGGGCCGGGCTTTCGGTTAAATCATTGTTTCCTTGCATAGCAATGGTTCATCTGAGTCTCTAGCCTCCATCCCTGGCCTCTTGGCCTGCTGTTACTTCTAGAGATTTCGTCATTATCTACCGTATTAGTAACCCTTATAATCTTATATGTCGCAATCATGTCTCCTCTTTGCCGCCTCTTGTATAAACTAGTTGGATTAAATTCCTTCAGTATATTCATAATATAGAATTCAGGTTGGATATTCCCACCTGCCTTGTTGCTGCAGTTCTCACTGAGTACAAGTGCATTTGCAACAAGGTGGAAGCTAATTAATATGCCTTGCAGTGTCTGCATTGCAGAAGCTGCAAAGGGTTGGCATGCAAGACATAATTAAGTTAATGACATAATCAAGAGGAGCCTTGCCAAGGCCCAGTGTCCAGCAGAGGGAGAACCTCATATATTTCTGGGCCAAAAGCCTGATAGTCCTCAACGAGAGAACATCTCAGAATACCCCATGAAGAATGGGAGACAGCTGGTGTGGGACTACACATGTGTATCGTCAAAACAAACAAGTACATGTAACATGGCCTCTGGGGCAAGGGTACCGTGAGCTTTCTCAAGGACTTAAGTTCGAGGCTCACTGAGTCTACCGGAGACTCAGGCGCTGAGAGTTTCCTGTTTCGAGCGTCTCAGTGTGGCGATCCAGAGGGGAAACACCAGCCGTGTCCTCAGGTCCTGTCCGCAAGCTGAGGAGCTCCGAGAGATTTACAGCTTTTAACTTTTCATTGTGTATATATGTATATATATATATATATATATATATATATATATATATATATATATATATATATATATATATATATATATATGTTATTAAATATGACCGAAAAAGTAAGATTAATAATTCTAACACGAATTTTCTCAATTTTCCTTATGTTTCTTTTTACTGATGACGGTAAATTAAAAATCAATTCTCCAAAATTCATTCTTTATTTCTAGTCTGACGCGACACTTGAGCGCGTTTCGTAAAACTTATTACATTTTCAAAGACTTTTAGTTTATCTACACAACTTATGCTTTATGAAACAAACATTGGCTCTTATACCTGCATTTGGGTGAGGTGATGTAATACATTAGTGGCGTGAAACACAGAACATGGAAAACGGGGTATAGATTTGTAGAAGTAGAAGTCGGGTCCCAATAGAACTGCAGAAGGCCTATTGGCCCATATTTATTGATGTTTCTATATTGGAGCGGAGTCTTGAAGTGGGTAGAATATAGTTGTACGTTGTTGACCAGACCACACACTAGAAGTTGAAGGGACGACGACGTTTCGGTCCGTCCTGGACCATTCTCAAGTCGCTTGTGAGACTTGAGAATGTCAACGCAAGACAAGCGACTTGAGAATGGTCCAGGACGGACCGAAACGTCGTCGTCCCTTCAACTTCTAGTGTGTGGTCTGGTCAACATACTTCAGCCACGTTATTGTGACTCTTCGCCTGCATAGTTGTACGTTAATTGGCTGTTGATTGCTGGTGTTGAATTCTTGATGTGTAGTGCCTCGCAGATGTCAAGCCGCCTGTTGTCACTGTATCTATCGATGATTTCTGTGTTGTTTGTTAACAAACAACACAGATTGGGGTGATTGGGAATTAGCCTCGGGTACCATCGTCTTTTGCAGGGGTCTCCAAACTATGGCCCGCGGGCCACATCCGGCCCGCCACATAATTTCATCCGGCCCGCCAAACAAATCCCTGTATGGTGGCCTTGAATAAAAATAATAATAAGAACCTGATTTTAATGAAATTTTGAAGTCAAGACGACAGTATCATTCGTCACACTAATTTGGTTGCATAAAACTAAAGGCAGGAATCTATTTAGTTTACCCTATTTTTTTCCAAAAAGATATGTTTTAATTTTTCCATGTTTATACTTTAATATTTGAGGAAATTAAATTACTGGCACTGATTTGTTTTTTGTTTTTTTTTTCATTTTTTATTCCTTCGGCCCGCATAAATATGGGAAATATATAATGTGGCCCTTACATTGAAAAGTTTGGAGACCCCTGGTCTTTTGTAGTCACTGATGGTCAAGCGGTTAAGGTACCATGTACCCCAGTTGCATTGAGCTCCTGGTGGTGTGGGTTCAAGTCACTTCTGGGGTGTGGAGTTTTCAGTCGCATATAAGCTTGGGACCATTCAAGCTTGTTCATATATATATATATATATATATGTGAGAAAGCTGCATGAACGCGCAAGCCATATATCACTAAGAACTCTTTGACCCGGCCAGGATTCGAACCCATGCCGTCCAGGATCACCCCTAAACGTACACAGTACCGTGACCACCGCACCAATGATCGTCTAGGCGATCGCGTCTAGGCGCGATAGACGATCATTGGTGCGGTGGTCACGGTACTGTGTACGTTTAGGGGTGATCCTGGACGGCATGGGTTCGAATCCTGGCCGGGTCAAAGAGTTCTTAGTGATATATATATATATATATATATATATATATATATATATATATATATATATATATATATATATATATATATATATATTATTATTATTAAATATGACCGAAAATGTAAGATTAATAATTCTAACACGAATTTTCTCAATATTTCTTATGTTTCTTTTCACTGTCGATGGTAATTGAAAAATCAATTCTCCAAAATTCATTTTTATTTCTAGTCTGACGTGACACTTGAACGCGTTTCGTAATAACTTATTACATTTTCAAAGACTTAGCTTACACACACACAACTAAAACCTGCAAACACTAAACAGAGTTCTACTATGCTATAATTTAAACAGCCTTCATTTTATACCTGCATTTGGGTGAGGTGATATGTTACAACAGTTTTGGATGAGGTGAAAACAAACTTTCAACACGAGACAGAGCACGAAACAATGGGTATAATATTGGGTAAATTAAAGGGAAGAATGGAAGTAACTGCAGACGGCCTATTGGCCCATATTTCTTGATGCTTCTATATTGGAGCGGAGTCTTGAAGTGGGTAGAATATAGTTGTGCATTAATTGGCTGTTGATTGCTGGTGTTGACTTCTTGATGTGTAGTGCCTGGCAGATATCAAGCCGCCGGCTATCGCTGTATCTATCGATGATTTCTGTGGTTTTTGTTAAGACTTCTCTGGTGATGGTCTGGTTGTGGGAGGAGATTATATGTTCCTTAATGGAGCCCTGTTGCTTATGCATCGTTAATCGCCTGGAAAGAGATGTTGTTGTCTTGCCTATATACTGAGTTCTTTGAGGCTTACAGTCCCCAAGTGGGCATTTGAAGGCATAGACGACGTTGGTCTCTTTTAAAGCGTTCTGCTTTGTGTCTGGAGAGTTTCTCATGAGTAGGTTGGCTGTTTTTTGGTTTTATAGTAAATCGTCGATTGTATCTTCTGATTTTTGTCTGAAGGGATAACGTCCTATTAACAATATCTTTCAGGACCCTTTCCTCCATTTTATGAGCTGTGGAAAAAAAGTTCCTGTAAAATAGTCTAATAGGGGGTACAGGTGTTGTGTTAGTTGTCTCTTCAGAAGTTGCATGGCATTTCACTTTCCTTCTTATGATGTCTTCAACGAAACCATTGGAGAAGCTGTTGTTGACTAGGACCTGCCTTACCCTACAGAGTTCTTCATCGACTTGCTTCCATCCTGAGCTGTGGCTGAGAGCACGGTCGACATTAGCGTTAACAACACTCCTCTTGTACCTGTCTGGGCAGTCACTGTTGGCATTTAGGCACATTCCTATGTTTGTTTCCTTAGTGAGACTGCAGTGTGGAAACCTTCGCTCCTTTCCATGACTGTTACATCTAGAAAGCAGCTTCCCATCCTTCTACATCTCGTAAGTGAAACGCAACACAGAATTCTGCTCAAATGCCTCCTTCAGCTCCTGCAGATGTCTGACATCAGGTTCTGTGTAAAAATGTCGTCAACATACCTGCAGTATATGGCCGGTTTCAAGTTCATGTCGACTAAGACCTTTGCTCGATGGTACCCATGTAGAAGTTCGCAACAGGACACCTAGGGGAGAACCCGTGGCGACCCCATCTACTGCTTATACATGTGCCCATCCGGCTCAAGAAGGGTGCCTTTTAGTACAGCTTGGAGTAGTTCCTTAGAATGTTTTCTGGTATGTCAAGAGGAGTAAAGGCCAGATCA